>JASDQU010186704.1:5288-19422 GCA_032191745.1 Picea mariana | reverse complement strand
ACTCTTCAGATGAAATTGCTTCTACGTTTTCATCTTGAGATGGTTCTTCTTCTTCTTCTTCCTCCTCTTCACAATCTATGTAGAATAATTTCTTCTCACCACACTTATGTCCCTTACTGTACTTGTTATCACAATTAAAGCATAAACCTTTTTCTTTTCTTTCCTCCAATTGTTGAGGTGTCAACCTTGTAGGTTGAGGTATTTTAGAAGAAGGATCATTGTTCTCCTTATAGATGTTAGGATTGGTCCTTCTAGTAGCCATAGCCATAGTTTTAATTTCAACATTTCTTTCCACCTTAAATGCATTCTCCAATGATTTGGGTTCCCAAAGGTGAACCTCATGTTGAATGTTATCCTTTAAAGTTTCTATGAATACATCAATCAAGTGCTCATCTGGAATATCGGTTACCTTTATATTCAATCTTTGAAAGTTCTCAATGTGCCAGGTAATTGAACCCTTTTGCTTGAGATTTATAAATTGGCTAAAGAAGGTATTGCTCCTTGTATCATCATAGTGTGCTATCATTTCTTCCATGAAAATTGTCCAAGTGACGAGTGATTTGCGAGAATAGGTTCCAGGCATTGGAGAAAAAACTAACTGAGTGGCTCGGGATGAGCCACAGGTGAGTGTTGGGGGCATGTTGGTGCAAGCCATTTTGGGGAAAAGAGAAGTAATTTATGAAGGTAGTTAGAAAAGGAGCCAGAAAAGGAGCACACACCGAAAAATAAGGAAAAACAATGTCATGAAATTAGGAATGACAGAGGAAGGAAGAAGGAAGTAGATCGATGAGGAAAACGGTTGGATTGTAGACCAACCATGCTAAGGGAGTTAGAATGTGGACAAACCTATTCCACCTAGGGTTAGTGGGTTAGAGTTTTTTCCATTTTTGTAATGGATATCAACCCATGTTGGTAATAAAAATATGTGTGGTGAGATATGAGGAAGATAATTAGTTACGATTAAGCATAGTGGTGAAGCATGAAACAATGTTTGGATGATCTTAGAGTCAATTTTGGAGATATTTTCAGAGAGATGAATTGTAATCAAGGGTAAGTTTGCAAGCTCTGGATCTTGGAGCGATATTTTCATCCTCACTTTTTATGTAATGCGCACAATGATATAACTTGATGAAGAATAATAAAAGAGGTTAAGGTCACAAGCTGCAGAGCTTGGTGCAACCTTGTTAGCCTCACCTCATATGTAATGCGCGCAACACTATAAACAATTGAAGAATAATAAAGTGAATAATGCTACATCTTTGTCAATGTAGCCTATGGGGGGCGAACCACTGTAAAAATTTGTTTCTCTATGTGGAATGTTTGTCTTATTTCTTGCAATGGTTTATGATGAATGAATGAATACGGTAGAATTAAACTGTAACATAGACTAGAATAGATATGATATTTACTGCAGAATGAAATCTAATGAATGAACATGATTGTATAATGTTAGATATGATGTATGTTGAGGTAGAATAATGTCTGACATCACCACAAAACCCCCCCTTCCACGATTGCAGACATCTGGGTCCTGTAGTCACCCATAATCCATCTCATGTGAGACTTCATTTTACACTTTGTGCGCAATGTTGCCTTCTGGTATTGAGAAGGGTCAATGATTTGCAGGGTTTTGTTGGAAACCTAAAGTAGAACGTGAGTCATCCCCAAAAAATCCAACATGAAGCTACAACAAAGGAATTATGGGATAAGTTAGGGGATTTGTATTAGTATAAGTCCTTGGTAAAAAAACTATTTGTGGATCAGAAGTTGTACAACTTGAGGATGAAATAAGGAGACTCGATGACAGAGCATTCAATTGCTTCAATATTGTGGTAAGTTAGTTATTATCTGTTGATATTAAGATTTTTGATGAAGATAAGTGTATTGATTTATTTTTCTCTTTACAAAACCCGTGGGATAGTCTGGTTGTGGCCATATGTAGTAATTCAACTACTTTAAGTTTTGATGATGTAGTGTTATCCTTTTTGTCGGTGGATATAATGAATAAAACATGGAAAGCTAGAGAAAAAAATGCCTTATTTGCAAGAGGATTCTCCTAGGAAAGAAATAAATCTATTTTCTGAAGTGGGAGATCTACATCTAGGGGAATATTTAAATCTCCTAGAAAATTTGTAATGGTATGTTGGATATTTGGAAAAGAGGGGAACTACAAGAAAAAATGCAAATATGATTATGATCCTTCTACAAAAGTGAAAACCTTTGTGGAAGAAGGAAGGGATATGTACCTTGATTCTTGAATCACACATGCAGATCATGAGGCATGGTTGGTCAAATAAGGTGCATCATTTCATATGACTTATGACAAGGAGTGGTTATGCGAATATGAAAGGTATAATGGAGGTGATGTTTTCCTAGGTGATGAATTGATAGCCAAAATCACAGGAATATGAAAATTCAAGTTGAATCTCATGGATGGAAGGATTAGAAAACTCTATGGTGTTCTACACATCCTAGGATTCGCCAAAAATTTAATATTTTTAAGAAAACTGGATAATGTAGGGGTAAAAATAGTGTTTAAGAAAGAAACCTACATGATGGTTCGAGGGGTAATGGTGTTGTTGAAGGGAGTTCATATTGGAAATATATGTAAGCATCTTGGAATAACTGCTAGTGATGGGTGAAACAGTTCCGTTATTCCTAAGATTGGAGATGAAGAAGAAAAAACTCCTACAGTCTCTTGAGAAAAGTCTATGCTGTGACATCAAATATTGGGGCATATTGGAGAGAAGGGAATTCGAGTACTACATGGTAAAGGTATGGTTTAAGGTATGGCCAATTCTCTCTATATTTGTATTTCTGTGAACATTTCTTATATGGGAAGCAAAATCGTGTAAAAGTTTCCTGTACTGATATGAGGGCATAGGGAATTTTAGAGTTGTTGCACAATGATGTGTTTGCAACTATGTTGATTACATCATTGGGTAAATATGTGTACCATGTATCATTTATACATGAATTCTTGATGACTACATAGATTTATTTCCTTAGAAAGAAATATGAAGTCTTTGGAAAATTAAAATCGCTTAAGTCTCTTGTGGAGAATCAGACAGAGAAGAAAATTAAGGTACCAAGGACATATAATGGTGGATAATTATTTGGAAATGAATCAAAGAATTCTATAATAAATGTAGTATAAAGAGGAAGAAGAGTAATCCATACACACCTCATAAAAATGGGTTTGAAGAAAGGATGAACACGATGTTGATGGAAAAATCAAGGAGCATGCTCAGTGGTGTCGGGATAGGACAAGAATCTTGGGCATAAGTAGGGGTTACTGCATGTTACCTGGTGAATCGATCACCATCATTAGTGATGGATGAAAAGAATCCACTTGAGGTATGAACTGGTATGAAACTCTCTCTTTCAAATCTCATGGTATTTGGTTGCGATTCCTATGTACATGTTCCAAAGGAAAACATGAGTAAGATGGATAAAAATGTTAAAAAGTGTATCTTTATAGGTTATAATGATGGTCTGAAAGGTTATACGATTTGGAGCCTAGAACTTAAGAAGGTAGTGTATAGCCTATTGGAATAATGAGAGGGGGGTGAATCAGTATTACATTTTTAAACAATTAGTAATTACTTTGTTATTTTATTGATCATCACAATAGATCATCAATGGAATTGTATTTAAAATCAATTATATAAATATAATTAGCACGAATTACAAGGCTTTATAAAGAGTAGTATGAGATTGTGAAGGACACCAACCCTCTTTAGAGCACCAACTCTTGGAGACACAGATCCCTTTCTTCAGGGTACCAACCTTAGGAAGCACCAACTCCCTTGTTTTAGGTCATCAACCCTAGGAAGAACCATCTCCCTTGATTTAGGGCACCAAACCTAGGAAGCACCAACTCCCTTGACTTTAGGGCACCAACCCTAGGAAGAAACAACTCCCTTGTTTTAGGGAACCAACCCTAGGAAGCACCAACTCCCTTATCTTTACACTTTACTTAGTAAAGGGTATGAATCCTTCCTTGCTCCTCCCTTCCACCCTCACTGCATAAGTATCATCAATTTTTCTTCTTGGAATCTGATTCTGACTTTTATCTTCTAATCTGGACTACAGAGACACTTTCTTCTAATTTGAACCATTGTGTCTTTTGATAATGAACCATTGTACCCTTTCATTTAAATGATAATATTAAACTTTTAAATAATATCAATTTTCATTTTTATTCTTTATTCATAATTCTCATGTTTTAACTCTTCTTTAATCATGTCTCTGTATCGGTTCATTAGTCTACATATCTTTAATTATCGTAAATTTGAGTCTTAACCAATAGGATCTCGCTTCAAACCAAATTTTTTGTGATCGAGAGCTCAGAACCACGAGCTTATCCATTCCAAGCATTGTTTTGTCAGTACTTTCTTATTCTGCCCCTATTCTTCAACATGGGAGGATACTCAAACATCTAAGGGCTTATTTACTTATAGCCCCTTTATCTTATTTACCTTATCATGTGACCAGTGTTGGAGCGAGGTTCTCCCGTACTTCGTCCTTTGGGACTTCTTGCCTTTACAGTCATTCAATCCTCCCGGATTACATTTCTCCAAAGGGTGTATCAACACTCCCTGCTTGATAACCTTCACATGTCCAAGAGCTAGGATTGTAGACTTAGGCACAAAGTGTTGGGAACCAAATATCAATATAGCATAGAAAAAACCTCAGAATAAGTACTCAACGCCTAAAAAAAGAGAGAAATTCATATAATAAGCCTCTTCGAGGGGGCAACCTCCTTATGCCCACATAAATGTTCAATTACAAGATTATTCCAAATGAAAATGTCTCCTTGGTATATATAGGAGACTAGGAGGTTCAATTACAACTAATGGACAAAAGTTGACATAAATAAAATAACATTACTAATGTAATATGCCCCAATTAAGGGGTAATGAGCCACTTTTTAGGGCTTAACATGCCCCTACCCTTGAGACAAGTGTTGTACACAACACTTGAGTAACTATGGATGCTTCTATATAAAAGAATCATTTCCCAAGTGGAATCTTCAGTAGGTAGTTTCCTCCATTCAATGAGATACTCTGAAAATGATCTATTCCTCAACTGGCGAATTCTTGTGTCAGTGATGGCTTCAGGCTCTAATATGATTTTTCCTTCCTCGTCAAGTTCTAGAAATATAGTTTGAACTGGGATCTTGTCACCTATAACATTCTTTAAGCATGAAACATGGAAACCTGGGTGTACTCATGAAGATGCATGCAACTCCATTTTGTATGCCATAGTACCAATATTTGGCAACACCTTATAAGGGCCATAGTACTTTGGTGATAATTTATTATCCTTCTTGGCTTGCTTGAGGGACATCTGCTTGTATGGTTGTAGTATTAAAAACACCCAATCCCCTACTTCAAAACTTATTTCACTACGATGTTGATTTGCTTGTTGTTTCATGCGATTCTATGCCATGGTCAGGTTATCCTTTAATATTTGGAGAAATTGTTGTTGATGCTCAATGTGATCTTCCACTGCTTGAAACTTAGATTTTTCTTTTAGATAAGAAGTGATGGAAGGAGGGTGGTATCCATAGAGTTCCATAAATGGTGTCATTTTTGTTGCAGTATGAAAGGAAGTGTTATACCACCATTCTTCCAAGGGTAACCATTTGAACCATTGTGTTTGTTTATCAGAGACAAAGCAAAGAAGGTAGCCTTATAAACATTTTTTCACTATCTCGATTTGTCCATCATATTGAGGATGATAGGATGAGCTATGAGCCAATTGAGTACCCAAAAAAGAAAATAATTATGTCCAAAAATGTCCAATGAACATGGGATCTCTATCACTTACAATAATCTTTGGGTTGCCATGTAGGTTTTGAACTATCTCCATGGATGCGGTGGAAACTGTATTGGATTTGAAGGGATGAAAGAGTGCACAAAAGTGTGCGTACTTGGTCAGTCTATCAACAATCACCATGATGACACTCTTTCCTTTAGAATTTGGTAACCCTATGATGAAATCCATGGAAACCTCCTCCCAACTCTGACTTGGGATGTATAATGGTTGTAAAAGACCCGGGGTCTTAATTGTTTCCACCTTATTTTGTTGGCAAACCTTTCTACCACAAACCTTTGAACATCATTTTTAAGGCCATCCCCAAAAAATTCCTTTTTGACCCTATGGTAGGTTTTTAAGAATCTCGAGTGCCCTCCTACTGGAGAGGTGTGCAATTCCAATAGTACCTTGTGTTTGAGTTGGGAGTTCTTACATAAATATAAGAGATCTTTTTACCATAGTGAATCATTTTTCCATGTAAATGTATCTAATGTACTGGAATCCTACTGCAACCTTTGAATGAGAGTCCACACTTTTTCGTCATTCTTCCATTCATCCCTTGCTTATATTATCCAATCGGGTTGGATGATCGATATAGCACAGAGAAATGCCTCAACATCTTCATCCTTCCTTGAGAGTGCATCTGCCACAAAATTGTGCTTCCTTTTTTTATAGATGACCTCAAAATCTTAACCCAATATCTTGGTTACCCATTTTTTTTGTTCTTCTGAAGAGAGTCTCTGTTCCAAGAAGTATTTAAGACTATCATGATTTGTTTTGACCTTGAAGTGCCTACCTATTAGGTAAGGATGCCATTTCATCAATGCATGTAGTATTTCCATCATTTCCTTCTCATAAATTTCTTTGTGTAAGTCCTTTCCCTTGAGTGGTCGACTTTCAAAAGCCAAGGGCATTCCTTCTTGCATTCGGACATCACCAATTTCATTTCCTGAGGCATCACATTCCACAATAAAGTTTTTTGTGAAATCTAGAGTGGTCAAGACAGGAGCTTTGCACATCACCTCTTTAAGTTTCTCAAAATATTTAGTTGCCTCTGGAGTCCATGAAAATGCACCCTTCTTAGTTAGTGTCGTTAAAGGTGTTGCTATTCTTCCATAGTGATGAGCAAACTTGGGGTAGTAACCTATCAAACCCAAAAATCCTCTAAGATTATTCAATGTTTTGGGAATCGACCAGTCCATCATGGCCTCAATCTTTTTAAGGTCTACCTTGAAACCTTCATGAGATACAATATGACCCAAATAATCTACCTCCTTCACTCCAAATAATCATTTGGATGGTTTGGCATATAGTTGTTTTTCCTTTAGTAGTTGTATCACCTTGTCAACATGTCGCACATGATCCTCCCAAGACTTTCTATAGATTAGTATATCATCAAAACATACTAACACACATTTTCAAAGGAAGGGATTGAAAATGGAATTCATCAACCCTTGGAATGTGGAAGGTGCATTTGTAAGGCCAAACGGCATGACCAAAAATTCATAATGGCATTCATGAGTTTGGAATGTTGTTTTTGGCATATCTTCTTCCTTCATTCTAATCTGATGATACCCTAAACGAAGATCCAAATTTGTGAAATATATTGCTCCATTTAGTTCATATAACAATTCATCAATGACGGGAATGGGAAACTTCTCTTTAATAGTGATCTTGTTGAGCTTTCTATAATATGGACACATATGCCATGAGCCATCTTTCTTGAATACCATTACCATCGGTGCAGACTAAGAACTTTCGCTAGGTTTAATAATGTCAGCCTCTAGCATTTCTTCAATAATGCACTCAATTTCACTCTTTTGGGCATAAGGGTATCTGTGTGGCCTGATGTTAGGAGGAACACTCCTAGGAATTAGGTGAATATCATGATCATGATTTCGAGTGGGTGGAAGACCTTTGCGAATATCTTCAAATACTTTGGAATGCTTATCAATGATCCCTTGGAGATCTAGAGGAATACATGGCTTAGATGTTTGAACATCTAGTGAGAATAGTTGTGAAATAACCCCTTGATGCCCCTTTTTCAATAATTTTTTCATGTCATTAGAGCTTATCACCTTACTGGGTTTCCTTCTGATACCTCTTAACTCAATTTTATTTCCTTCCAATGAAAATTTCTTGAAAATTAAAAGCCATTGTTCCTAATGATTGTAACCATTGGGTTCCTAGTACAACATCAACACCACCCATGGGTATAGAAATCATTGGACTATTCATTACATATTCCCCCATAGTAATATTGATCTTATTGCATTTTGCTGAGCAATTGACAGTTCCTCCATCTGCAATCATTACCTGAAACTCTGGTGCTGGATATACAAAGCAATTGAGAGCTTTGGCTAATTTATAGTGAATGAAATTATGAGTACTGTTGGAATCAATTAGGAATATTACCTTTTTGTTTTTGATATATCCTTCGATCTTGAGGGTTTGAGGAGTGCTAATTCTAGCCAATGCATTACATGATATCGTGGGAGTCAACTCTTCAGACGAAATTTCTTCTACATTTTCATATTTAGATGGTTCTTGTTCTTGTTCTTGTTCTTCTTCCTCCTCACAGTCTATGTAGAATAATTTCTTCTCACCAAACTTATGTCCCTTATTGTACTTGTTGTCACAATTAAAGCATAAACCTTTTTCTTTTCTTTCCTCCAATTGTTGAGGTGTCAACCTTGTAGGTTGAGGTGTTTTAGAAGAAGGAGCATTATTCTCTCTATAGATGTTGGGATTGGTACTTCTAGTAGCCATAGCCATATTTTTACTTTCAACATTTCTTGCCACCCTAAATGTATTCTCCAATAATTTGGGTTCCCAAAGGTGAACCTCATGTTGAATGTTATGCCTTAAAGTTCCTATGAATACATCAATCAAGTGCTCATCGAGAATATTTGTTACCTTTATATTCAATCTTTGGAAGTTCTCAATGTGCTCTGTAACTAAACCCTTTTGCTTGAGATTTATCAATTGGATAAAAAAGGTATTTCTCCTTGTATCCTCATAGTGTGCTATCATTTCTTCCATGAAAATTGTCCAAGTGACGAGTGATTTGCGAGAACAAAGACATTGATACCATACAAACTGATTGGGTTCTAAATATAAAGAAGCAATTGGTACCTTTTATGTATGTGGCACATTATGTAGATCAAATAATTGCTCCATTTGAAGTATCCATGTGATAGGGTCCTTGCCATCAAACTTCCTCATATTGATCTTAGGAACGTGGTTGGTCTTCAACCCAAAGTTGGAGTTTATCCATTCTTGATTCAACTTCCTTGTGTCCTCATCATGAATTTCATGGGATACATTTTCACTTTCAGGTGTCCTCTCTATTACAAAATTTTCCAATACTTCCTTGATCTCCTCTTTTAAACCATAACTCTTAGTATTTATTGCCTCCAACTTAGATTCCATCTCTTGTAGTTCATCTTTTGTTACTATCCTCTTTTGTAAATCATTTATGTCCCTACACATTTCTTTACCTTCATCAGGAGTCCAAGTAGGATTGTTTGGAGGCTTATTTGGTGTAGAAGTTCCCTTTTTTGGTGGCATGTTGGCCAAGTATCACTTTAAACCTTGATTTTGAGGTGGTTCTACTAGAAAATATTCCTTTTATTGTGTCTCCAAAATTCCTTCCCTTCTGAGTATGAAATTTTCTTTTTTATAGGTCTCTAATATTTCTTCTTTGCAATGTCACCGGTCTTATCAAAATTGTATGTGTCAAGTGGAATTTACAGTAACTTCCCCACAACTTGCTAATTGTTTTCCTTTCCAGAAGATGTCACTTGTATAGCATGCCCTGCACAAAATAATTGATATAAAATTCTAAAACTTGTACCAAAAATACTACGGTCTGTCCACTATCCAACGCAACTAGTCTCACTCAATTTTGATACTCAAGGAAGAAGTTATTATTGTTTTACCCAAAACACCTACTTGAGACTAGTCAATAGGACTAGTCATATACCCTATCTTCCATAGGGTGTATATACAAATATAAGATGAAACTGAAGATGAAACTTTTACCACAGATACCTTACTAATTTTTGTGAATAGCCTCTAGAGTTCAAGTTCTGAAACATTATAGAAAAAAATTTATAGAGAAAAATCCACAATGAATCACTTCAGGATGATTCCAGAACCCTATCTTAGAAAGTATGTATCGCCAAACATATAAGGCCTCAGGAGATGAAATTTTAACCCAACATACCTTGATTTGTCTACTAAATATCCTCCAAGATGTTCCTTCTAAATCATTGTATAAAAAAAGTTATAGAGAAAATTCCAAGGTGTCTCAGATGTAGTAGCGAAACCCCAAGACCTTGAGCTTTGATACCATATGTTAGGAACCAAATATCAATATAGCATATAAAAACCTCATAATAAGTACTCAAAACCTTGAAAAAGAGAGAAATTCAGATAATAAGCCTCTTCTAGGGGGAAACATCCTTATGCCCACATAAATGTTCAATTACAAGATGATTCCAAATGAAAATGTATCCTTGGTATATATAGGAGCATAGGAGGTATAATTACAACTAATGGACTAAAGCCGACATAAATAAAATAACATTACTAATGTAATATGCCCCAATTAAGGGGTAATGAGCCACTATTTAAGGCTTAATACAAAGGAGCTTCGACTCTTTTGGTATTTGACTATTCGTTACTTTGGGACTCTGGGCTACTCGAACTCTAAATTTGTTCAATCCATTCAGAGTGTTTACCTACAGAGTAATTCATAAAGCTCTTGTGACTGCTTGCTATCAATTGTTAGTACACCTTACTCTATCCTTCCACTGTACTTGATCAAACAATCAAAATATATTACGGTGGATCTTAGATCAACGACTAACATCAATTCATGACTTCGACTGTGGATGCTTTAAATAGTATTGTTGGTAGGAGAAACTAGTTATCCCTTAAGGTCGTAGTTCTAGATTGAGGTGGCATGTTGATGTAACCTATGATGACGTGGACCCGTATTGGGTGTGCTACGTGTCACCCTAATTTGTGACTTTCACAAACCTTATGTGCCATATGTATTTTGAAACTTGTCATCATTGACTAGGCCACGTGTCCTTTGACCTGGTCTTGCTGACTGGGATTTTTACTTTTCGTTACTTTGTAGCTTCGGGAGTTTTAACACTTTTATACCATCCTTAGATCATTTCTGAAGTGTCGAATAGATCTATCACCATATATATTTACTTGTGTTGATCATATGGAATTTATTTACTCTGGGACTTCATTCCTTTTGGTGAACTTACCATATCCTTCCACTATGCTTGATCAATAGTTGACAGGATTTCCATTCTCTTCCTCCGATCCGATGGTCACTGAGAGTTCGCAACTTTAGGGCTTCATCCTTTAGTTAAATTTACATGTTTCAAACTGCTTTTCTTTGGAGTGTTCAGCGTCGGAGTTGACCACCTTCTTTTCTTTAGTGTGATTTGACGGTTCAACATTTCTATTCCATATGGATGGTCAACACTTAACTCTAGATCAAATCTTGATCTAATGGTTGGGAAACCATCTGAAGCTACTTCTTGATCGACGGTTTGAATTATTTAATGGATTCTTACTTTTTTCTAGTAATTTTAGAAGTGGTGAAGCTCCAGAGTACTGAATCTTTTTATCTCCTTGATACAACGACTGAGCCAAATTTTCTCCACGACATCTGATGGTCAACGTTTACTTCACAATTTCAGAGGATAGATCCCAAACTAATCTAATGGTTGTTGTAGCTCTATCCTTTACTAGGGATTCTTTTGTTTAGTCTCGGGTTTCTGCGATACCTACTGTGTTATCTCTCTTGAGATTTGATCTCATCACCTGCACTCTATTGAAATCAATGACAATATCATACCATAGTTTCCAATATTCTCCCCCTTTGGCATTGATGGCAACCTTTTCTTTGAAATATTTATGTTGTTTATCAATTTTCTCCCCCTTTGACATCAATGACAGAAGGGATATTTCTTTTCTCCTCCTGTGGCAAAGATCCCCCTATCCATGCTCCCATTTTCTTATGATGTGAGTTTTATTAATTTAATGAGGTATGTGAATTAATCCCAATTTTTGTCGAATATTTTCAAAGGTAGTCCTGAGAAAAAGTTTTGTGAATATGTCTACAATTTGTTCTTTGGTGTCCACATACACTATTTTAACCACTATTTGAGTAACTTGATCCCTTAAGAAATGGAATTTAATTGGGATGTGCTTGGCTTTAGAATTCATTACTATATTTTTAGAGATACTTATGGAACTAGTGTTATCACAATTAATAGTAATGGATTCATCATACCTTATTTGTAAATATTCTAAAGTTTGCTTCATCCAAAGAAGTTGTGTGCAGCATGATGCAGCAACAGTGTATTTTACCTCTGTTTTGGATAGTGATGTGGATGTTTGTTTCTTACTTAGCCATGCTACCAGACATTTTCATAGGAATAATTCTTCTCCACTGGTGCTTTTTGTGTCATCTATACTACCAACCTAATCTGCATCAGTGTATGCATTTAATGTAATGTATTTTTCTTTTGGATACCATAATCCAAATTCTAAGGCCTTTTTAGATATCTGAATATTCTTTCTACTTATTTTAGATGAGTTTACCTAGGTGCAAATTGAAATCTTCCCACTAGTCCTATAGCTTGTATGATGTTAGGTCTAGTTGTTGTTGAATAGAGAAAACTTCCAATCATTGATATGTATATAGTTTGATCTACTTTTGGTGAGTCATAATCTAGGCTTAGTTTACATCCAGTGACCATGGGAGTACTTACTGGTTTACTATCTTCCATTTGGAATTTATTCAACATATATTTGATATATTTGATTTTGTAAATAAATATTCCTTTTTTTGATTGAGTGAGTTCTAAACCTAAGAAGAAGGATAGTTTTCCCAGCATAGACATTTCAAACTCTTCTTTCATTTCAGTTGCAAATTTTCTTCTCATTATAGTAAGATTACTCCCAAATATGATATCATTGACATATAATACTGCAACAATCACATTTTGATCTTCAATTTTGATATATAAGTTGTTGTCAATAGCCCCTCTCTTATATCCTTGTTTTTGTAGGTACTGATCTAACCTTGAAAACCATGCTCTTGGGGATTTCTTAATACCATATAAATATTTCTTTATATTGCACACATAGTCTTGATTTTTTGTTAGAATGAATCCTTCTGGTTGTTCAATATAAACTTCTTATTCTAGAGTTCCATTCAAAAATGTTGACTTGACATCCATCTGATAAATATTGAAATTATTGAAGCATGCAAATTTGAGGAACATTCTGATGACTTCTAGTCTTTCTATTGGAGAAACATTTTCTTCAAAACTAATACCTTCTACTTGAGAATATCCTTTGCAAACTAATCTAGATTTTTTATTTATAATCTCGCCATTTTCATTTAGTTTGTTCTTGAATATCCACTTAGTTCTTACCACATTCTTGTCCTTAGGTCTTGGAACATTTATTTCTAAAAATTTTAAAGTTTTTAACAAACGTTGTTCTTCCAAACCATAGTTCATAAGGATTTTTGTCATGGTTGGGTCTCAACTGAGCTCAATTAAGTATGTGAAATGTTTTGTAGATTGCATCTCTCTAAATTCTGAGGAGTCTTGGGAGCTAGAAACTGTCTTTTAATACCATGATTTTCACAGAATTTAATGAACTATTTAGAGGTGAATTATCCTCCATTGTTTGATATCAAACATTTAATTTTGATATATTTTCCATTCTCTAGAAGGGCTTTGTATGTTTTAAACTTCTCAAAGGATTTTGATTTTTCTTTTCGAAAGTATATCTAGGTCATTATTGTGTAATCATCAATGATCAACATAAAATAATGTTCACCATAAATACTTTTTGTTCTGTTAGGTCCACACAAATATGTTTGAATAAGTTCTAATGGTTTTATTGTGGAATGTTTTTTTGCAAGATACCAGATATATAAAATATGCAGAACAGAAATAAAATTCTAGAAATGGCAGAATAACAGTAAAATATCCATCATAATCTTCACAATACACATAAATGATATATGAAATAGCAATAGAAAAGAACTTTGACTCAGAAAGCAATGTTCACAGGCCTCTTCGAGGGGGCAACCTCCAGTCGAGCAGCGCTCTGTTAAAATAATCTCCAAGCTAGGGTTTTCATACCTTCAACTCTTATTTATACTAAATATGTCTATTAAGAGAAGCATCTAGAGGAAGATCCTTCTAGAAGCGGAAGCTTCTATTAGGTCTTCTTACATCTGCCTTATTCTATTTTATTG
>JASDQU010186702.1:827-17523 GCA_032191745.1 Picea mariana | reverse complement strand
AGGCTTGTTGAACGATGTTGTACACAACTTCTACCCCAGACAAGGGCATGGGCATGCCAGGATTCCCTATCCATTCCATCGAAGTAGATGGGGAAGGAAGAGTCCACTGATCATTAAAGTAAGTTGTTCGAAATGACAACATTTGAAATATTTCATCCTTAGGATGGTTGAGGGAAGCTGATATCATATTGACATTGCCAGAAGGAGGCAGGTAATCGAAAGTACCCATTAAAGGTGGGAACAAACCAACCCCCACATTGATGATGTCGGGATGAGGGTTATCAATCATCGGGGCCATGGATGCCCTCGATCAAGGGTCGAGCCTGGAGAAGGACAACTGGTCAATGGTTATGATTCTTCCCTCATGTGGAAACAATAAGAGCCAAAACATTTTGGTAACCACTACATGCATTTCATAGGTCCAACTCCTTCCCAACAGGAGGTTGCAGTCGAGAGGTGCATCGACCACTTCAACTTCGATGCACACGGTCTTCCCTCCCAACTACACAGGGAAAGAAGGGATGATTCCATTTTTTCTGAAAGAATGAACATCGAAAGAAGTAAGAAAAGTAGGTGACAAAGACAAAATGGGTTGGCCTATGGTATTCCAACATTCCAATGACATCATGTGGGTCGAGGCACCCTCATCAACCACCGTACGAAAAATATTCTGAGTGAAAGATTTCATTGGGTGAGCCACTACTATCTGAAATGCCACATGGTAAGGGAGACAAGGTTTCAAGTCGGTCATATAAAGCATGATCATTCTCAGATTAGAGGTCTCAATGGATCCCAAAGCAGACAACGGAGCCTTTTTCTATGCAAGGCAGCTCTAGAGGACCTCCAAAGCAAACATCACGCAAGGGGTTTATGAAAAATCCTCTACCATAGAGTAATTTTGGGTAGCCCTCACGTTTGGATTATGGGAATATTTCTTGAACACCCCTTTCAGGATGTGTGTCACTGTTTCGCCCATCGTCTTCTCAATCTGGAGAGGAACAGATGATTTTACGACTTCCTTACCCTTTTCAGCAGTTTCTGACATTCCGTAATCGTGTGCCCTAGTTTCTATGTAAGTGTCACCTTTCATTATATAAACACTCACGACCGTGGGATTACTAGAAGACAGAGGGGGTCCTTGACTTCCACCATCCGCACTTGGAGAGGCCTCTGTCATATTTTTCCCATGTGGAAATGGGTGCGTTAACACAGCAGGTTGTTGCTGTGTCAATAACTTTTGGGCCTCCGCAGGCCGAGGGCATAGGTGAGTCGGATGATCCTCTATGCAAAGGTTACATGGATACTTAGACTTTATTTTCTCTATGTTTCCCCCGCTATAATTGTTGGTGGGTTTCTTATCCCCCTTACCCTTCTTGTTTCGTTGTTTTTTCTTTCCATCGAGCTGTTGGTTGGCCTTCGGGTTCATCGATTGCACACTGTGTATGTATGACATTTGGGTAGGGGGAATGGCCAAACCAGAGGTTTGATTGGTCGTTGTCTTCTGTATCGACAATTGTTGCAATTGATTTGACAGTTGATCAGTGGGATTTTCTTATGTTGAACCAACTATACCATTGACATGTGTTCCAGACTTGTGTCTGGCCTTGTCAAGGATGGACCATGGCGCATCTGGCAAAATCTCATAGAGTAAACTAGACTGAGAGTATATCAATTCGAGCTATTGTGCTCGCATTCTTGCCTCCTCATCTGAAAACACTCCTGACATTGCAACGTCCTTGGATAACTGAGGTACCAAAGACTTCAAGAACCACTCCAGCAGGAATGCCGGTGGGACCTGGACCTTGATCAAACTCCTCTGATGCTACCATTGGATGTGATCTGAGATATGATCGGCCTTTATCTTCTCAAATTTTCCTAGCAATTCCATGTTGACATCATATCTCACAGGAAGTTGGAAATGGTTGATAAAAACCATCACCAAATCGATCAAGTAAGGGAATCTTGAGTAGTCGAGCTTGATGTACCATTTTTTGGAACCCTCGAGGAGAGTGTGTTGAAACAGGCACAATTGTACGGAGTCGTTTCGCAATGATTTTGACAAGCACCATAGGTGGAAGGTGGTCACGTGATCACCTAGATCTTCACTAGGACTACCTTCAAACTTTGGTATGTCTGAGGGAAACTTATTCGGCAGTGGAGGCCAAAGCTGATCGGGACAAATTGGGTTGTTTAACAACCTTGACAAGTCTGGAAAATGTAACGTCGCCAGAAATGACAGTTTGGGATGATTATTATGTACGGGAAAAAATGATCCCGGAGTTTAACTGGCACCAGGTTTCCAGGAAAATTTTAGCTGCTGACCAAGGTTCTGGCAAACACCATGGCCTTGGCCAACATACAGATACTGTGTTTGTTGGGACATCATCGGCTGACTCCCATAATTGGACGTTGAGGGATGGGTGGGGATTTCTCCCTGCATCGTGTTCCAAAGATTCTGGAAACATTTTCCCCCTTTCAATCCGACGGGCATAGGTACTGAGCCTTGCCCAAGGTTCCATTGACCACGGAAAGGGTTTCCCCCAGTCGACATCCCTAGCGAGGGAACTTCTCCCTGCCACGGATTCTAGAGTCCTTGTGAGGAGAAGACTCTTGTGTTTGCCCCTTTTGTAGGAATAGTGCACTGCATAGGATTTCATTGTCCAAAACTAGGGTTTCCCCCAACCAAGATGGTAGCTGAAGAAAAAACATTATTCCCAAACCCATCGAACAAAGATAATGACATTGAAACCACCAGCATGGTGTAGGAAGAAGGTGCTATACTACCTACTCTGAATAAGTTGTAGTTCATGTTCGGCCTGATGGGTTGTTGGGGAGCACCGCCGAGCGAGAGGGATGAAGGAGGTATATGACCCCCACCATAAGGGATGGTGCTATAGGGGGTTGACATGCCCCCCATGGACCCTTGCAAAGGAGCATTCGAGCTCCCTTCCCCCACACCCAAAGTCTGTAGGGTGGAGTAGGTGAGTACAAAGTTCGTATCAAAGCCAGGCATTCCATATGAAAACAGAGGGCCTGTTTCACTCTGTGTGAACGGAGTTGTGTTCATCACCATAGACGAAATCAGACCACTGCCTGAAGTAGAGGTGGTCGAGACCATTGTAGCCTGGACATGAAAAGGTGAGTTAGGAGGTGGACCACCCTCTGTGGTGGCAACCATTGAGGGAGTGTGAGGACTCCCTGATGAAGTAGAAGAATTTGCTTCCATAGCTTCTTGCAAGACTATTTGACACTTGTAATGTGTTAACCTTGGAGGGACAACTTGTACCAAAAGTGGCACCGACAAGTCAATTGTCGGAGGGTTAAACGGCCTGAGAGCTTCCGCTCCAAGGTCAGAAATAGTCAGTTCCTCTGAATTCGAGTGCTCTCCTCTCGGAGCTGGCTCGAGAACAGTTTCTTGCAGTCTGGTCACCTCAAATGACCCTTGTTGGTCAAGTCTTCATCATAACAGTGGCGGTGGTGGCTCCAATGTAACCGACGGCAGGCCCAAAAGCCTTCGCGACTGACGTAGCTCTTGATCTTCCACTTTGTGATAATATCAATGACACAGTAAGCATTTTACTAACGTTGAAAACCAAACACACAGTAGAAACGTTCCTATAAGATAAGGCAAGAAAAACACTATCTAGTTAGAAGAACAATTATGCTATCCAACTCTAGAGAAACTTACCGACGCAAGTGCAACTCGAACACGGAAGCACCCTTCAGGTATACTGTGCAAAGAGTGGCCCAACTTCTACCCTAGCTACCATGGTATACCCCTGCAGTCACCTGTGTAAGTCCCTATAATAAAGGAAACTAGGTTTCTAGGTCGCGAACAGTCATAAGGTGGGTATAATCGACAGTCGGGTGGACTACAATGAGCAGGTTAACAAGCCTGAAACCTACCGAGGGTATCGAAAGCAAGTGGTCCGAAAGACAATTGAGGATCTCGAACGGATTTGGGGTCCAGGAAGCTCCATAGGCAAATGCAGCTAACAGTATCCCACGACAAGTCCTCACTATGTGTTCCCCACTACACTTGGTCCGCCTTTGGAGGGGTTATCTCCACTAGCTTTCCACATGCGACCTTGTGTTTATCCCCTATGTTAGAGGGGGGTCTCAAATAACTTTCACGTTTACTTGACTTTTTACACTCCCTAGCTCTGACTCCAATGTTTGTTTTTAATCCTTGAAGAGTTTCATCTTCAACCTAATTCAAGGCTCTAGCCTAGACTAGTTGATTGACCCTACAAACATAAAGTCTAGTTGATTTTAATTGGCATTTATTTTAAATGGATTGTTTTAACTCAAGGAAATGGCATTGAAACTAGTGATGTGTTTTGAGAGACTAAAAAGAGGAGAAGTAAATGAAACTGAAAGAAAAATTACTCCTAGTTAACAATAAAGATTTGAAACTAACTCTTTAACCAACTTTTCATAACTAACTTTTTCTAATATCTTTCAAAAGAAAACCTAAAATGAAATTTCGCTCAACTACGAGCTACTTAATGTTCTAAGCAATCAGTAAAGAACTTAAGAAAATAACTATTTTTTCCTAACAAGAAAAATAACTAACCCAACTACTTAACCAAACTAAGAAATTATTTTTTTGTTTTTTTTTTAAATGCTTCAAACAAAAAACTTGAAATAAATTATTTTTCTTTTTCTTTTTCTTTAAAGAAAGCGAAAGGGGAAAAAGTGAAAAACACCAGAAAAGACTGAAACTGACCTCTATCCCTCTGCGGATTGTAGGGAGTCACTAAAGACACCAAACAAGTTGATCAACAACTCAAAGACTCGTCCAAAACCCTTTCAAAGTAAACACAAGAAATCTTTAAAAAGATAAGTAAACTGACATCCAACCCAGGCTTTGACTATACAAACGAAAGACACTGATCTTGACCAAGAAACCCTGAGAAGTAAAACTTCAATCAAGGAAGAGGTTGACTGCCTCTTCTTAAGAAAATAATTCTTGACATAGGTACACAACTGATACTTAAGCAATCTGTGTATGTACACAGGCTGTCTAAAATCAGGGTGTGTATGTACGCGTGCTGACCCGTAGCAGGCCACGTACACCTTTGTACTTCTTGAAAAAAGAAAGTAAAATAGATAGGCTGACAGGGTAGGGAGAACTGGTATGGCACCAATAGGTGACCAAAATCCCTTAAAGACTCAGCAAACTCAACAAGAAACTTAAAAGGTAATAAAACCAATCAAACACCTAAAAAATCCCCTAAAACCCTAGAGGCTTCCCTAGTACGGTCGTTAGTTTTGCTAGCAGGAAAAACCCCCCTATGGCTACACCAAGGTTTATGATGTAGGCATATCAATGACCATGTCAAAGTCTCCTACTCTTCTAACTACCCCAAACGTGTCCCAGACTCATGCATGAAAGACAAAGTAAGAAAGATCAGGCAATTGTACCTTTTACTCCACGTTCGATGTCGATCCTCTTGTGTTTGATAGCTCCGCTAACTGCAAACCTCCTCCCAAGGCTAGCCTGTATTCACAAAAAGATAAACTAGAAAATAAAAACATGTATTTCATATCTAAATCATGGGTTAGATGTTAGAATGAAACATAAATCGAATACAAACATTTGACACATCATATTTCGGGACATGAAAACTATTTCCTTTATTGATATCACAATGATTACTTACAACGAGGTCAGTGACTGCTCCACGAACCTGGTCCGAGCTCCTCTTCACCAAGCTCCAAGTGCACCTCCACATATATTTCTCCTCTCACACTTCTTCTCAAGAAATGGAATGGGTTCTTATGGAGGAAAAAGGGAAAAATGGGGAATTGTCACAACAAGGTTGCAAATGCTTGAGGCAAGGAGGGGATGTGAAACGGGAAGAGTTTCATTTTTATTATGCTTAGATCTGGAATGATACCCCAACACCTCCTTTTATATGACAAAAGGATGGTTATTCAGTTGGGTGATAGGCTATAGGTGGTGGATCAGTTGGGAAACTATCCAATAGCCCGTAATCTCAACTAATTCCTTGCAACTTTTGCAAGTATACGCGGGCTGTAATGGTGTAGCTAGCGTACATACATGGGTTGTAGTGATGAAACAAGTGTATGTATGCGAGAAGTAGTGATGCACAACATCTAAATATTCAAAAATAGAGCTGCTCAGTGATGGTTTGGAAAAAATTTCATGTAAGAGGGCCAAATGTTAGGTATGCATGTATGGAGAAAATTAGGGTTATAACAATCTTCCCCAATAGTGTCGGACAATATTTTGTGTCATGATCTGTTGTGCGATATTACATACATGTCGCTGGTGGATGTGGACATTCCCTTGCATAATTTCTTGAGTGTTGGAAGTTATGGCACACTACTAGTCCTCTTTCTCATCCAAATCCTTCTCTTCTTTGTCCTCCACCTCTATCTCCTCATGGCGCATTGTACTGAGGTGCCTGGTTATACTGCGTGAGATTATATTGTGGATACAGATTATTATATTGCAGTTGCATAGTGTTGTACTGCTATTATGCATTATTGTATGGTGTTGGTACTTGGTTCAACTGAGGTGCAGGTTTTCCTTTCATCATTTATGCTTGCACCCTGTAAGTATCTGAAGTCCTTTCTCTCATCAGCTCCAACGTCCTCCAATCCTTATCATCATGAACCACTGACTTGAAAAAATTGCAATATGAACTTTTAGGTATTTTCTTATGCTTCTACATCATTGGAAAATGATATGGATCATGTGCATGTGTCTTACAAATCTTGCAATATGGTGATGGGTTTGGTACCCATGTTTCCATACACTGCACGAAAGCTAGACATTCATTCTTATGGTGTCTTTTTGTACTGCATAAGGTACACCAAATGACTTCTCTTTTCTCTTTACCCTTGTTCTCGTTAATTTGAAATGTTATATTCTTTAAATCCTCCTTCAACTCCTCTATTGTTGGATCTATCTATTGATATTGGTTCTCTTCCAGTTGTAAGGTTGCTTGTAAAGCCTCTTCCTGAGTTTGGAACTTATGTTGTCTTAATGGGTATTTCAAATGTGGTAACAGTGAGTTCACAAATAGATTCCTATGTTGCATGTCAGTCATTGCATATTTCAACTTACCTTTCAACTGCTTAAACCTCTAATCAATCTCTCAAACAGACTCACCTAGTTTTTGCATGATTTCTATCATTTCATTCATATACTGATCCTCTGAGTTGGGCTTCTAAAGATCATTTATCAATAGTTTTTTCATGTCTATAATAGTCCTTGTTACTCCTGGTGGATTATTTACATCTAGGCTTGTGTACCAATCCAGTGCATAGTCTATTAGTGTGATAGATTATTGCACAAGTTTTGTATCCTCATTTGTAATATGCTTTCCTTCCCAGATCTTCTCACACATCAGTAAGTGTTTTTCAGGTTCCTCTGATGCCTCTCCCAAAAATTCTAGTAATATGATCATGGGATCATGTCCTTCCATTTTAAATTGTGTTGAACTACTACCTCCACGCAGTGTAGATATTTGACTATTACTTCCTGAACTGGCTCCTCCAATTGCTACTCCTTTCTTGGATGCATTTCTTGTTGTCTTTCTTCCACTAAAATTCACTTTTCTAAACGTTGGTGTTCTCTCTAATGTGTTAGTCACACATGGGGTTGTAGGTTCCACACTAACAATGATATGGATTGGAGTTTTGCCTTATGTTCTTGCCCTTGGATCTCATGTTTTTCTTTCATATGTTGTGTGCAGGATTTCCTTAATCTACTCCATAGCCCGAAGATCCTCTACCACTTTTTCATCACTTTTCAAGCCCTCTCTATCAGCTATGGCTCTCTTCTTGTTATCCATCTTATATTCATAGGGTAGTCCACTGTCGTTCTTTCCATATTTTTCCATTATCTACTTTATCTGATCTTCCTCCATCATGATTGGGTCCATGGCCTACTTCTTCTTTCCCATATCCATCTCTTCCTCCATTTATTATCCTCCTGTTAGTGCTTCCCCCCTTCCCCCATGCGCGCAAGGACGTTTAATTGTCTGATTCCATGGTCATCACACCATTGTTATATAATAAAATTTTGATTGAAGTATAGAATAATCTGATGTACCTACCTTTGGGTCCCTTTAGAAAATATGGCTCTGCTATGGTGTAAGACTTCATTGTATCTACTGCAAATTGGTGATAATCCCTGCAACAATATTGTCTAACCAGAAATCTACTGCGTGCGTAAATTTGTTATTAACTTGTTGTAACTACATGATCTCCATGGGATTCCACTCTAGCTGTCTGATTCGATTTGTAGGGTGGCTGCCTTTTAACCTTAATAACCACTCTTGCAACAAATGCAAGAAATCACAGAAAAATACCTCATGCAAGTCGCTAAACACGTATTTGTCGAGATATTTGCACGATGTTAGTTTAGGGTTTCTGTTGTCCTTTTTTGAAAACTCGATTTCTTTCATTTTCAACCATCTTTCGATCTCTTCCTTTGTTGGATTCCATGGCCTGAATATTCCCTTCTATACCGTCACTCTCTAAGTGTTTCTTCCATGGATCTCTTCAACTCAATCACATGCAGTTCCAACCGATAAAAAAACCATTTATTGGTTAGATATTTGAATTCTTTCCTCTTCTTGGGTTGATCCAGGTTCAGATATGAATAGGTTTCCAACAAAACCCTCTAAAACTATTGGCCCTCCTGATAAACGATAAGGAAATGTTGCGCACAGAGCACACAATGAAGTCTCACCTGAGATAGCTCTATGGGTGACTGCAATACTTAGGTGTTTGAAATCTAGGAATGGGTGGGGATATGTGAGTGTATTCTATCTTTCTTTATGCATTAAACTTGTTATTGATTTAGATATTCTTAAGATTCATTCATCTTTAGCCTCATCTATCCATGCTAATACATCTATTTATTCATTCATTCATTCATAAACTTATCATTAATAGAAAGTAAGCATTTGATAAAACATCACATAGAACATAGGTTTTATCGTGGTTCACCCCCTCACGGGCTACATCCACAAATATTTGGCTTCTCTACTCTTTAATTTAGTCTGTTGCAAAATCTAGTGTTGTGCGCATTACATCCTAAATAATACAATCCTTATGAGGTTAAGGAAATTTTGTGAGGTGGACTAGATCACACCAGGCTCCTCACCCTATGATCTAACCCTCAAAATATACCTTACTCGACTAGCTCAACAAATTTTAACCACAATTATCAACAATATTTTGCCACTTAACAAAAATTGAACCCTAAATTAGACCTCCTAGGTTCTTATTTATACTATTTTACAAGCTTATAGGTGTTACAATCCTTATCAAAAACCCCAACCCTATCATGTTTAGGCATGTTTTCCTCCTCGCACATGGTTTTTCCTCTTACACGTTGTTTTCCCTTCTTTTCTGCATGTTTCTTTCTTGCCAGTTGTTGTGTGTGCTCCAAAATTAGGTCTTTCCTCAAAATAGGTCTGCGCCCAACAACGTCATATTAAGAAAATCCAAATTCCAAGTGAGATACAAAAGCATGGTCCTGAAAGTAGCCACACAAGGAGGAGCAACTCAAAGAAGGCCCAATATGGATCCAAGAGATATTCAATAGAAGAATCCTCTAGTGAGTAAACTGAAAACTCCAAGGAATTGTCTAGAAGTGAGACTAATTCACATTTCTAGAGGAGAAGAAAGAAGAGGAAGCATTCCAAGATCCATGACTCTAAATATTTTAAGAAATCCAAACCACCCATTTTTGATGGAGAAATTAAAAAGGGGGAAGAAGAAGAAGTTTGGCTACTTGGCTTGAAGAAGTACTTCAGAGTCCATGACTACTCTGAAAACTTAAAGGCCCGAATAGCCATTTTCAAATTAAATGGAAAGGCCTCCATTTGTTTGGAGGACCTTAGGAATGTGAAAGGAATCCATGAGAAGGACTTGTCATGGAAACAATTTGAGAAATAATTTAAGAAGAATTATATGTTTGAAAAATAATTTGATGGGAAGATCAATCAGTTCTATGAACTCAATCTAGGAAAGCTCACAACAGATGAATATATCAACAAATTTCTTGAGTTTATGAGGTATGTGCCCTACATAAGTGATGAAAATGTAAATATGCAACGATTTGTTAGTGGACTATCTCAGTCCTTCTGGGACAGAATTGAGTTTGATTAACTGAATACTTTAAAAGACACTATTCGAAAGGCAAGGTACTGCTATGAACAAATCAAGAACAAGGCATAACCTCATAAGGATTGGAAGAAGACAAGTAAATCGAGATTCAATAAAAAGGGGTTTAAATCCTCAAGATTTAAGAATCATGGGAAAAGTTCTAAGATGAGGCTTCCTACTAAAAGTGTGTATCAACATAATTTTCCATGTTAGAGTGGTAATAAACCATTTAGATCATCCCCGGGTAAGACTATTAATACAAAGAGATAACCCTTGAAATGTTGGGGTTGTGGAGAAGAACATTTGTTGATGGATTCCCCACATAGGAAACAGAACAATTAGAGAGTCTACAACATCCAAGAGGCTACCACAATCAATGATGTGGCTAGGAGCATGCCATGAATTTATGCATCCTTGGATAATAGACAAGTTGACCACCAAGATTCAGTGGTGGAGATGGAAGGTATGATTTCCAACCATCTAGTTTCCATTTTAATTGACCCTGGTTCTAATCTAAGTTATATTTCCCCTCAAACTGTTGAGAAACGTAAATTGAAGCAAGTAAAACATGCTAAATCATGGCTGGAAAAACTAGCCACTAAAACAAAAATAAAGGTGACAGAGGTCATACTAGCATGCCAATTTGTTTTGAATGGAATGTCCACCCAAGAAACCCTAAAAGTGTTCCCTTTAGGATCTTATGACCTGATGATTGGCATGGACTGGTTGGCTGCCCATAAAGCCAAGTTGGATTGTTATAATAAAACTTTGGAGTGTGAAGATTAAGAAGTGAGAAAATAATCCTACAAGGAATTCAAAATCATGTCTCAGTGAGACAAATATTAGCCCTTCCAGTGAAGAAGTATTGCAAAAAATGATATCCTTTGTATGCAATACAAATGTTGAACTATGTTGAGGACAATACACCAATCCTAGAGGACCATCCTATATTAAGAGAGTATAAATATGTGTTTCCAAACGAGGTATCAGGTCTACCTCCAAGAAGAGATGTTGACTTTTCAATAGAACTTGTACCAGGAGCGGTGCCAATGTCTAGAGCACCATATGGAATGAGTACACCAGAGCTAGTTGAGATTAAACTACAATTAAAGGAGATGTTGGACAAAGGTTACATTCGGCCTAATGTGTCTCCTTGGGAGCACCAACTCTGTTTGTGAAGAAGAAGGATGGCACACTCAAGTTGTGCGTAGACTATATACAATTCAATAAGATGACCATTAAGAATAGGTATCCCTTACCAAGAATTAATGACTTGTTTGACCAATTAATGTGTGCTACAATTTTCTCCAAGATTGATTTGAGGTATGGATACCATCAATTATAAATTAAGGATGAAAACATCCACAAACCATTCTTTAGGAGAAAATATGGGATTTATGAATTTGTGGTGGTGCCATTTGGGCTTACCAATGCACCAACCACTTTTATGTGCTTAACGAATAATTTACTCAGTAAGTTCTTAGACGTATTTGTGTTGGTTTTAATTTATTATATCCTAATCTATTCTAAGAGTACGGAAGAGCATGAAGGGCATATCAAGTTAGTTCTTCAAGTTCTAAGAGAACATCAACTCTATGCAACGTTTAGTAAGTGTGACTTTTTCTAAAAACAAGTCCATTACTTAGGCCATGTTATCTCTGAAGGAGTGACGGTTGATCTTGAAAAGATCAAATCCATTATGGATTGGCCTACCCCAAAAGATGTATCTGATATTAGATCATTTATGGACCTAGCATGATACTATAGAAGGTTCATAAAGGGATTTTCCAAGATTGGTTTTCCAATCACCTCCCTTCAGAAAAAGGGAGTTAAATTCATTTGGACATCAGAATGTGAAGAAAGATTCAAACAACTGAAATATCTTCTAACCAATGAACATGTGTTGAAAATTACAGAGCCAAACAAAGATTCCTTGTGTGTACAAATTCCTGCAAGGAAGGTCTCGGAGGAGTCCTTATGCAAGAAGGGCATGTGATTTGCTATGAATCCATAAACTTGAATGGGCATGAAATCAATTATGTGACCCGTGATTTGGAATTGGATACCATAATACATGCTTTAAAAATGTGGAGGCATTACCTCCTAGGTAGAATATTTGTATTTATGACAGACCATAGTGGGTTGAGATATTTGTTTGATCAACCAAAACTCAATACTAGACAAGCTAGGTGGATGGATCTCCTTAACGAGTTTGATTTTGAAATCAAAGATATTAAAGTAAAAGAAAATAGGGTGCTTGATGCCATTAGTAGAAGTATGAAAGTGATTCACTTGGAAGTTGTAAACACTGGTGAACCAAACATCAAAGAGAGAGTCAAAAGTGCACAAGAAACAGATGCATTTTCAAGACTATGAAATCATACTTAAAGCAAGAGCCCACGGGGTTGAAGTATGAGGGATATCAATTTTTGAATGATGGTATGCTAACTTAAAAAGGTAGGTTGTATATTCCAAATTGTGACGACTTGAAGAGGTTAATAATGGATGAACTAGATAAAAGACCATATATTGGTCATCCGGGTTATCAAAAAATGATCACAGCCACTAAGAAATTGTTATATTGGCCAAGACTAAAAAATGACATAGTTGATTACTTAGCTAAATGTATAGAATGTCAATAGGTTAAGGTAGAGAATCGACATCCAACAAGGTTGTTGCAGCCCCTATGAATTCCCGAGTGGAAATGGGAAACCATCTCTATGGATTTCATCATGGATTTCCCAAATCAACCAAGCAGAACGACGCCATTATGGTAGTTGTGGACAAACTAAGCAAGGTTTCTCACTTTATTCCCATCAAGTCAACTTGCAAGGAAATATATATTTCTATTATTTTCATGAAAGAAATATTTAGACTACATGGCATGCCTAAGGAAAACATATCAAACAGAGATACAAAATTTACTTCAAATTTTTGGAAATCTTTGTTTATTTGTCTTGAAACTAAATTGCTATTTATTATAGCCTATCACTCTCAAAATAATGGGTAGATAGAGAGGGTAAACCAAGTGTTAGGGGACATGCTAAGGATGCATGTGATGCATCAGCCCAAGAAGTGGAAAGACTACCTACCACCAGTAGAGTTTGCTTATAACAATGGCTATCAAGAATCATTAAAGATGATCCCTTTTGAGGATCTCTATGGTAGACAATGCAATATTCCAATCAGTCAGAATAACTTAGTGGAAAAAATTGTACTCGGGCCAAATATGCTAAAAGAAATGGAACAAAAAGTAGTTCAAATAAAACAGAATATGAAAATAGCTCAAGATAGACAGAAAAGCTATGCAGATAGAAAAATGACTCCTAGAGAGTTCAAAGCAGGGGATAATGTGTATCTCTAAGTTAGGACAATAAAAATTTCCTTGAGAATGGGAGATTATGCCAAGATGACACCTTGGTATTGTGGACTCCTTGAAATTTTAGACAGTGGGACTTCTAGCATATAGACTAGCACTTCCTCCCACGGTGAAGGCACATAATGTTTTCCATGTTTCATTGCTAAATAAATATGTACATGATTCTAATCATATAATTGATTGGTTTGTGATTCATGTGGAACCAGAGGGAGAATTCATGTCGGAACCACAATGCATAATAGACATGAAACAAATTTCACTCAGGAATAGAACCATTGCACAGGTCAAGGTGCATTGGAAACACTTTGGTCCAGATGAAGCTACATGGGAAATGGAGGATGCCATGAAACAAGCATACCCATTTTTGTTTATTGTTGTATATACAGAGCACATTGGTAGGTAGAACATTGAGGATGATGTTCCTTTAAGGGGGAGGGGATTGTAATACCCATGTTTACCCCAACTTGTAACTATAACTATAACTTGCTAAAAGACTATGGGCAGACTGAATATGTGTGGATGTTGGAATTTATGAACCTTTTTGTTATAAAATGTAATGTATATATTTATGTTACTAAATAAAATGGAAAGTGTTGCATAACTGTTGAAGGGGTTTTCCAAGGTAGATCATGATGCATGAGAGATATAGTGAGGGGAAGAAATAATGGTTGAGATGACCCCTACCAGACCAATACTCTGTTGGAATTAAATTGTTCAAAACCAAAACAATCCTTTCACCCAGAAGCACACATTGTAGACCCCATAGCTTGGTGGAGACAAAATTGATCTGCTAAGTTCTTGTGGGAAGAGGAGAGTGATCTTTGTCCTTGGTTGGTGCTGAACAGAAGGACGAATCTCTCTCAGAGCATCATGATCTAGCTAGGCGGTGGCCAGTGGTAAATATTTCCAAGAGTTCTTGTGCCTACGATTGGGTGGAAAAGGGCACCCCTTTCAGCAATTGCAGCACTTTATGGATTTTAGATAAGTATATTTTTTCAAAATATTTACACTGCCAATCTCAGAGATAATTATAGACTTTGTTTTCAAAGCAATATAAGTTCAATTTTCTATTAAAAGTTCCTTGGAAATTTAAGTGTGAATGTGGAAATGTTATAGCTAAATTTCTATGTGGGTGAACAACTTTACCGTGTGACTTCCTGTGCTAAATTCTGGGAGAGAATGTTGAGATTTCTTGTGTTTCACAGTTTAATTCATTCATGTGTAATAATGAAAGAACAATAAATTTTAGGCATAGAGGGGCTTCCGCAATGCAACATATTAGATATTATTTTTGAGATTAACTGCGTAGAGTAAGTCATTAATCTATGACCCTTATCCATGAGTATTAGTCGCAACTGACCAATAATTCTCATGATTTAAATAGTCCACTTAGCACTCATTGCATCCAGTGATGTTCACATGGGTGAAGAAGTGGGATTGAAACTAATGAAATGAATCGCATAGAATCAATCACCACTTCTGGGGCTTGTACCCAGTAACCAAGACTTCCCAGGTGGTCACCCATCCCAAGACACCTTTGTTTCAAGCACGCTTAACTGTGGAGTTTTCTCCACAATCAAACCCACTTAGCTTGCTACCCCATTTGCAAAACCTTAGCAAGTATTGTGCCTTATGAATTATCCAATTAGAGCTCCCTTCACTCTTATTATTTAAGCATAGAGGGGCTTCTGCAGTGCAACATATTAGATATTATTTTCGAGATTAACTGTATAGAGTAATTCATTAATCTATGACCCATATCCATGAATATTAGTAGCAACTGACCAATAATTCTCATGATTTGAATAATACACTTAGCACTCATTGCATCGGGTGATGTTCACAAAGGTGAAGAAGTGGGATTGAAACCAATGAAATGAATCACATAGCATCAATCATCACTTTCGGGGCTTGCTCTCGGTAACTTCTCAAGTGGTCACCCATCCCAAGACGCCTCTGGCTCAAGCATGCTTAACTGTGGATTTTTCTCCACAATCAAACCCACTTAGATTGCTACCCCATTTGCAAAACTTAGCAAGTATTGTGCCTTATGAATTATCTAGTTAGAGCTCCCTTCACTCTTATTATTTAAGCATAGAGGGGCTTTCACAGTGCAACATATTAGATATTATTTTTGGGATTAACTGCATAGAGTAAGTCATTAATATATGACCCATAGTCGTGAGTATTAGTCCCAACTGACCAATAACTCTCATGATTTGAATATTCCACTTAACACTCATTGCATCGGGTGATGCTCACAGGGGTGAAGAAGTGGGATTGAAACCAAAAAAATGAATCACATAGCATCAATCATCACTTCCGGGGCTTGCACCCAATAACCAAGACTTCCCAGGTGGTCACCCATCCCAAGACGCCTTTGGCTCAAGCGCGCTTAATTGTGGATTTTTCTCCACAATCAAACCCACTTAGCTTGCTACCCTATTTGCAAAACCTTAGCAAGTATTGTGCCTTATGAATTATACAGTTAGAGATCCCGTCACTCTTATTATTTAAGCATAGAGGGGCTTCCGCAGTGAAACATATTAGATATTACTTTTGGGATTAACTGCGTAGAGTAAGTCATTAATGTATTACCCATATCCATGAGTAGTAGTCGCAACTGACCAATAATTCTCATGATTTGAATAGTCCACTTAGCACTCATTACATCGGGTGATGCTCACAGGGGTGAAGAAGTGGTATTGAAACCAACGAAATGAATCACATAGCATCAATCATCACTTTCGGGGCTTACACCCGGTAACCAGGACTTCCTAGGTGGTCACCCATCCCAAGACGCCTCTAGTTCAAGCATGCTTAAATGTGGAGTTTTCTCCACAATCAAACCCACTTAGCTTGCTACCCCATTTGCAAAACCTTAGCAAGTATTGTGCCTTATGAATTATCTAGTTAGAGCTCCCTTCACTCTTATTATTTAAGCATCAAACAAGAGAGAAAGTGATTTTTGCATACTACTACTCTATTTTAGTTTTCTCTCAAGCCTTATTACAGAAAACTTACAACATATCAGATCTAGGTTTGTACTTTAAGGAAACAACCCAAATATTGTAAAATGTATAAGTCATTGTAAATGGGTAGTAAGGGAAAATAATTAGGAAATAAACATGAAATTTCTTAATTGACTTAAAATACAAAAGC
>JASDQU010186701.1:6969-18205 GCA_032191745.1 Picea mariana | reverse complement strand
CATAACGAAAAATTCATCCTCTTCAAAGTTTGTTCAAAGGATGCACAAAATGCCACTACAACCACTGCAGTCTCAACATCTTCTATCCAACAGAAGAAGATTATAGAAGATAAAGAAGATATTGTTTCTTTACCTGCAATGGTGACTACACAATGCCCCATCAAGCCCAGAGACAACAGGTTGGTGGAAATTATTCAACTCCTCCAGCAACAGGTTCGTGACATCCTTCCACAGACCAAGCAACACAACTTCTCTAACAAGGTAGGCAGCTCACCAAGATTCATATTCAAAAAATGTGTTCCCCTCTTCCTCAGGAACTCAACGCAATGGATACCATTGCTTCCTAAGGGGGGAGTATTGATCTAGGTGGATATTTGTGGCCACCCACCTGTTGCAAATTCCAACTACCTCATCTTGACAGTTTTCAATTTAGCACGTTTCTCTGTAATGGGGACATTTCTTTGTAATTGTGGTTTCTGCACTTCCGAGGGTATATTGAATCCCTACACAACATCCAGGTGGATATTGGTGGCCTCCCACCTATTCCAACTGGATTATTTTCAATGTTTTCATGTCAATACATCTTTCTATACTTCCAAGGCCGTTTTGGGGCCCTAAATAGTTTTTTATTGTCTTTCCATATTCAAACTATAGACATAGTCATATTTTGATGACATAATGTGCATTTATCGAAAACACCTTTTCAATGGGCTATCACACACCTAAAACGAAGATCATATGAAAAATTTACGACCCCAGGAAGTTAATGTACTAACGTACCCCAACAGGGCTCACATGACTTTTGGCACTTCATCTCCTAGGGTTAGGTTTTTGGATGTCTAGGGTTTTGTAATTTATGTTTTTCATAAATATTCCTTTAGAGCCTCATTGTACTAATCTTCTTGTGAATGAGAATAGTCGTCACATGTCTTCTCAGAGATAAAGTTTCCACCATTCTAGCGATTCTTGCACTCTTTATTTTTACAGTCTTTGTACATTTCTTTTATTTATAGAAATCATGTATTGTTGTATTTCTCTATTTCTAGAAATTTTTATGTGTATTTGATTGTAATATCTTTGCCTTCATTTCATTCCGAAAATAATACGGATCAATTAACTTCATTTGGACTTGTCGCTTGTCTTCTTGCAAGTGTCTTTACATATTTTCTATTCTACTTCGGACATAAGTGTGGGTAAAGTGTCCAACACTACTCGATATGATGTTCACTCTTACCACAATAGGAATAGAGTGTCTTGTTCCACGATCCCTTCTTATCATTCATCCCTTTCCTATGACTTGAGAAATGGTCCGTCTTCTTTTTGGAGGGTTTTACTTGCACAAAATATATCCTTCGATACTTCTCCACATCATGGTTGTTAGTTCCAAAGGAATCACATGGATATGAAGACCCTTAATCCATGGGAAAAGTATGCATTCCTTCTCCTTTATCATGCACATCTTCCTATGAATATGTCTTACAGATGTTACCTTTCTCTGGATTGGAAGGTAAGGCCAATTGTTTATGTAGGGCTTCTTCATTTGAAGTTTTCTTTGCTTCAACTACCCTCGAGCGTTATCCATCTTGATGGGAAACAAAATAATATGAGAAATCATATTTCTCAATCATGCCCTTTGAAAGAGGTAGTATCTTTTTCATAGAAGACTTTACATTATCACCTTTCCAATCTTCATGGATTGGTAGTGATGGTGCCAATACTTGATTCTTAATTTGCAACTTTATTTCAAACTCATGAAAAATACCCTTATGGAATTCCTCATGATACAACATTCGATATTGCAGACTTTGTTTCTCTTCCTCAAGAGCTTGTAGATGCATCCTCGACTCAAAATTCTCCTTTTGGATTCACCAATTAACATTCTTTTGTAGCCTCAATTTTATGAGAACTTTACTCATATTGCCTTCTTGATAAGAGCCTTGAAAATATTCACCAACTGAACTCTTGGATCTCATCACAAGAAAAACTTGCAACACATGTCAAAACTAGCTCGGATACCACTTGATCTGAAAATCCTTAGATACCACTTATTTCTTTACATATATACATGGAATATCTAACTTGATCCAGAATTAATTTACTGATCGTATTGAAATGGTTTGCAAAATTCTCATTATGTGTTATTTATCCAAAAAATCTCATGAAATGATGATTATTTTGTTGAACAGTAATATGACACAACACAAAAGAGAAAAACTCAAATTACATAAATATAACATACTTTTGTTTCATCTTTAAGTTCCCTTCAAGCCAATGAAAAATGCTTTCTCCATCTCAAATATCAAAAATCATGACAACATGTGCGCATAAAAGCCCATTTAATGGAATCTCTTTAATTCCATCACCCAAAATAATAAAATAAGTTCACCATTAAAGCCCTTGTGAAATTCTGAGAGATTTGACTATAAAGTCAACTAAATTCCAAAATGGCTCAATGTCACCCTCTTTGACACACAAAACAATGTGTTAAATGATCATTAATGAAAAAGTGAGATAAGGATTTAAAAAATTAATTCAAATCACAAAAGAGAAATCAAATTCAAGATCCTTGCAAAAAATCGTGAAAAATGAGTATAAACATGACTATAATCCGTTAATATGTTTCATGGCACGTTTTACGAGACACCATATTTAACCTCTTCTTTTGAATAAACTTCGAGACATCCACACTTCCTTGGGATCCATACCCTACATTGAAAACTATGCCACCTCAAGATCCATGTAGACCTCAGACTATGTGAAAATTGGGATCTGTGCCCAATATATAGGCTCGGGCCCTCCAACCTCCATCTGCTCATTTAGCAACTTTATTACTAAATTTGGTCGCGCCCTAAAATGAGTGGGATGGTTGGTATAGTGGATAAGGAGTTGGATTTATATACAGTAAGTTGGGGGTTCAATCCCCACTGACTACCATATATTCACGTGTTTTTGTTGATTGGTTATGTGTGTGTGTGTGTGTGTGTGTGTAGATGGTTATACCATATGATATATTCGGGGTATATTTGTTATCCATTTACACAAATAGGAGTGGGTTACATGGTATACAATGAACTAAAGGCTAAGGGTCGAGGGCTTAGGCCCTCAGCCCATTGGCCACCCATTTAAACCTTGATACAATTCAAATATAATTCACACTATACATGTGTTAAGTAATAAGTGATGGCGTGATGGTAATGGTGTTTTTGTTAGACCTTTGGGAGGTTTTGGAGGTGGTGGATTCGACCCCTGTAAACTCCATAATTTTACATAAACATACAAATATAGGCCAATGGGGGGCTTCCACATGGTAGCCTCTCATTGGCTGAACCTTGCCACATGTCAATCAACAACTAGTCCAACTGGACTATACCTTTCCTAGTCAGATGCCAATTCATTTGTCCAAACATTGTACCATCCTCTCATGTGGCACCTTGGGGTGTGGCCACATCACCTATATGGTCGTGCCATGTGTCACCCTTGCAGTGGTGACACTTGTCACCCTTTTACCCCTTTGACTTTGACTTTGACTATTTTGACCTGAACTTTGACCACCCATAACTTTTACATATGAACTCTATTTGACTTGTCATTTGCATTGTTGGAAATATGAAAATGAGCTTTACGCATTGATGTTATTTTCAAGAGAATTTTGGATGGTCTAATTTTGAGAATTTATGGATCCCTTGGGACCTCTATAAGCATTCTAGATCCTCCTGGACCTTTGTGAGCATTTCTTAGATCCTCATGGATCACCACCTGGACTGCTTCTTTCCATTCTTGGGAACAAATCGAAGAGAGAACTTGATCAGAAACTTGACATATTTAGTAGAAACCATTTGTATTTAAGTGTCACACCAATTATTCTTGTAGAATATGATTGATCCCACTACTAGGCCATGGATCTGCTCCAATTATGACTTTGTTACCTTTCCCTACTCTCCACGTAAGAACATATCCAAAAACTGAGAAGGAATTTATAAGAGCTTTCTAGATTAGTGTACAATTTGAGCGGCTCTTGGAAGGGGTCCTAATCCATTCTTATAAAGATGACAAGATAATATATTTTTGGTACACCATAGTGGTCCACACATTTGCCTTATTGATCAATCTCCAACCAGTCTTGGTTTCTAAGTCTTTGGCGAAAATAAATATATTCTTTAAACCCCATCCTCCGAGGATTTTGGGTGCTTCCAGGTGTAAAACACCCGACCCCTAAGTACCTTTACTAGGGATGGGGTATTCAATATTTGTTGTCCCTCTTAAATCAAATACTCCTACTAAACCAATGATGGACTCAATCCCTTTCTAACATACCAGTTGTGGAGGAATTTGGCACTTCGACACTTCGGTGATTCGACACTTCAGTGATGAATGCCAATTTTCCTTCTTGCATGCTTTACCTTCGGAGCTCGAAGTCCCAAAATACCTCCACATGGCTATGGCCTTTGATCCTTTCACATTACACTTGATGTTGTGTCCCAAATGCTTGAATTCCTGAAGTTCAGGACTACCAAAGGGGTCCACTCCTGCAAAGTGTCATACTAGATGCGACGAAGATTATCGGTGGGTATGAAATACACCTCCCTTTATATCGACAGAACAATTAGTTACTGGAGGGTACATGTGGCAAGACAAAGAGGACATGTGGCCCATACCTAGGGTGGAACGTGTTGTATCCAAGTGGTTCCACGTCACCCTATGTGACGTTGGCATAACGCTTCGCCCGACTGATCACCTTGCCGGTCCCTCGATCCTATTGTTATGATGCCTCCACATAACCCCTGTATCCACGGCCTCTTTTACTTCTTAACTTCGGCCTTTAGGGATCTTGAGGTGAGTCTCCCCCTATTTCTCCCGAAGGATCCCCAGATCTACAGTCCTGGTCACTTCGTGGCTACGGACTTCAGGGTTTTTGGCTTTACTGCCACTCCATTCTCCCAAAGCAAGACTTCACCGAGGTATTGTACACAGGTACCTCCTTCTGAGTGATCAGACGGTTACACAGGGCTCCTACGATCTCCCCATATCTATGGCTCTCCTTACTTCGTAACTTCAGCGTTAGAGGAGTTCGATGCTATAGAATCTCCCTACTCCCAAAGTGGAATTTCACCTAATTCATCTCGTTGTAGATACAATGGTTGAGAGAACTTCTGATCATTCTTTATCGGTGGTTTTCATTACTTCGCAATGAAGATTCAAATTCCAGTTAGCCAGTGGGACAGACCCCTCTACCCACTAGGGTAACCACCTATTGTCGGTCAAATTTGCTTGTAACTGAAACTCTCGGTTACCTTCGGCCATTTTATGACTAGTAAGGTCAACAATACCCCAAAGTCTCGAACTTCCGAAGCTCCGAAGCCAAAAGGGATTAGCTCCGTTAGGCTTAGCATAGGGTTTCTAGGTGTTGGTCATATGGATCCTTCTAAACTCTCACGATTTAAACATGAATCTCTTCATCATAAATTTGTTAAGGACTTAGGCATGATATCTTGGTCACACAACAAGGAGTCTGAATAAGATATCCTCTTCATACCAACAGGGCCATATTGACACAATGCTTTCTATCCCAGCCCTCCTATAGGTTTACGTCCCAAGACACCTTGAAGGCTAAGTTGGGGCATATAGACAATCAATCAAAGGAATAATTTCACAAGAAGATAAATGCATACACATAGATTGATCATTCAATACAAAAACCATTTATCTATATATATATATATATATACAAGCATTCACCCATTATTTCATTGCAATGCACAAAGAATGAAAACACTTATCAGAACCAGAAGACGTGATGGGACTGTTGAAAGGGGTGTTTGTTTCCACCCAACCATAGGCTCAGTCACTCCTAATAGATTTACCAGATGGCCACCCCTGAGCTAGACCACAATGCTCTGAGAGAGAACTTTTCCTTTCGACTCAGCAATAGTTAGGGATGAAGGTTACTCTCCTCCTCCCATAGGATCTTGGAAACGGGTCTTCTCTATACCAAGAAATGAGTTATGCCTCAGTACCTCCTTAGTCACTCATCAACCTCATTTATCAGCTTGTAATATAACCCTTCTAGCCATTCCTTGTTGTTGATTTTAACCTTGTACAATATTTACTTCAAATGGATATTCAGTAAAAGAACAGAAAAGATACAATGGCAAATACAAACATTACACAAAGATTTTTCCCCTGGAAACCCAAATCGGGAAAACCATCATATTCTATATTTTCATTGTGTTATATTGTTTACAATACAATATACATATAGGAGCCAGCGACATCCAAAACCCTAACCCAATGACCTGGATTAGTCAACAACCCTAATTCCTTAACCGGAAATAGAAAACCATTGACAAAGAAATGATGTGTCGAAAAAACACCTAAATATGTGACATGTTTCCCGAGGCAGAAAAATATGTGACACTACTCCTCATGCAAATAATATCACACATACCCAACACTTGCAACCAAAACACGCTTGTTTTCAGTTCTTCCTCGAACCTGAGAGCTTATTCTCTCTTCCTCTTGCTTTTCCTTTTTTTTCCATCTCTCCTCTATCCACCATGCCTTCCTTTATTTCCTTCCTCAGCAAGATTGCATGTGGCCCCAATCCCCAGTCCGGGGTCAGGTATGAAAGCCTTACATATGGGTGCTCTTCCTCATCCCTCATTAACTCTTGAGGAGGTCTTCCGACCTACCAACCTGATTGGTAATTCATTCTTGGGTTAGGGGACTGTTCTGGTCCTGAGAAATTAAATCCAGCAAGGTATTGGTTTGGTGGGGGTTATCTCAACCATTCTTGGTTCCCCTCACCATCTCTTTCATAGCATCTGTGGTTTATCTTGGCAAACCCCCATTTCAGCAGCTATGCAACACTTATCCATTTTCTATTAATAACAAGAATTACATTCATTGACCTTTTATTAAAAGGTTCATCAAATCAAACATTCACACATATCGAGTTGGCCATAGTCTCTTGGCCAATATAGTTATATTTACAAACTGGGGAAAACAGGGGTGTTACACCAGGATTTTCCAGTTTACCCAGGGCACTACATGTTGATCCTTAGAGCCTGCCGAGATGATTTTAAAACAAATTATTCTTTCCTTATTCAGAATTCCTTTAGGGATCCAACCAAGTGACATCCAGTAAACTGGAATAGCTTATATCACTGATTTTGCTAGTACCAACCTACCATCTTGAGAAAGCCACCTATAACTCCATCCTTTTAGTTTTTTTTTTCCAGTTTGTCTAGAATCCACTTCCAGTCTTCTTTCCTGTATTTTTTTGGATTTAAATCAAAATCCAAGTATTTGAGTCTATCATCCAACTCCTTTTTCTCATAGGGAAAGAGAGCTTTGTAGCTTTCTAGTTCTTCCATCTCCATATTGTGGGTCGAGAGAGTGGAATTTCTCGCATTTAATTTCATCCCTGTTGCTTTCCCAAAGAGATCTAAAATATTCTATGTAATTTCAGCATCCATCCTTAACCCATTACAAAAAATCAAGACATCGTCAACAAAAAGTAGATGAGTAACCCTTGGGTTTTGAAAGATAGAAATACCTTGAAAATATCCCTGAAGTTTTTTCTCCATTGAGGCTATGCTAATAGCTTATGCAACCAGTAGGAAAAGAAGGGGGGATAAAGGGAATCCATGTCTCAATCCTCTATCAGCATGAAAAAAAGGGGAGGTAAAATCCATTTATGAGGACTGCAAAAAAAACTGAAGAGATGCAACACATGATCTAATTGATGAACGAGACCTTAAAACCTAGGTGGGTTCAGAGAATCCAGATATAGATCCAACTCACTCGATCATATTCATTTGAAAGGTCTATATTGAGGATTTCCCCTTTGGATCTTCTTGATTTTATACTATGCATGACTTCTTGTGCCACCCCAATTTCCTCATGGATTTGCCTTCCTTCCAAAAAACTGAATCGCTCCTTGGAAATATTTTCTGAGAGAACAATCTTGTTCCTTCGTGCTATAATTTTAGCTACCACTTTGTAGATGTAGTTACAAAGTGAGATGAGCCAAAAATATTGCATTGAGGAAGGCTCATCTTATTTTGGAATGAGAGCTATAAAGGTGGAGTTTAGCAGGGCATGGATGTGGCATTCAGTTCTGGTCTCTTCTACTATCCTCAAAATATCTACTCCAGTTTTCTCATATAGTCCTATAAAAAATTCTATAGGCTAGCCATCCAGATGAAGAATTTTATCCTTCTAAAAACTATAAAGCACCTCCTTGAGCTCCTCTTCTAAGACTTCCTCCATTAAGGATCTATTTTCATCTTCACCAACAAAACTAGGAAAGAAAAGGGCTAATTTTACAATGTTAGCTATCGAATCCCTTTGATTTGCTTTAAAAATATTTTGAAAATATTTATTTCCTAGTCTCCCCATGCCTTCAAAGGATGAAGCCTTTCTACCTCTCGTGTCAGTAAGGCTCCAGAAAATGTTGACTATTTTCTTTCCTTTGGTGTATGTATGGAAGAATTTTGTGTTTTCATCCCGCTTTTCCAGCCACATTGCTCTGCTTTTAAGATGCCATTCTACCTCTTTCTCCTCCAACAATTTCCTTCCTTTTTCTAGGGCTTGCAATTCTTTCTTTGATTCAACTGATCCATAGCCCCTGACTTTCGAATCATAGATAGTTCGAAGTGCAATTTCAATGTCAATAAGGTCCTGGGTGTCCCTCTATCTTTTTTCCCTAGCCCAGGGGGGAAGTCAATGTTCTTTGACAAGGGTAAGGAAACTCTCCTCCTTCAACCATTCTGAGTTGAACTTGAAAGGTTCGGGAAATTTTATTGGCCCTGAAGCTATTTCCAAGAAGATTAGGGAGTGGTCACATTCTCCCCCTGATACAACTCATTTCCTTTTATGATCACATGATTCCATCATTTTTTATGTGACCAAGAAAAGATCAAGCCTTTTCTCAATCCTATCCTCCCCAGCCCTTTTATTCCTCCATGTTGAATCCAACCTTATAGGGGTAATATCAACCAAATGAAACCTCTGTATAAAATAAGGAAAAAACTATGTCAATGAGTCTCACCTTTCTCTTAGCCCGAAAATCTCAATTGTCCCCAAAGAAAAATTTAGGTCTCCACCAACAATAACCATCTCATGTTTTAGAAAAGATTTATGGGCTAGATCTTCCCAGAAGAGAAGTCTATCTTAGTAAGGCCCATAGATGTTTAAAATTGTTGCCTCTAAAACTAGGTCTTCTGTCTGGATAATTATTTCCAATCCCAACTCAAAACCCCAAGATTTTTTCACTATTACATTGAATGGATTCCACCCAATATCCAAACCACCACAGCATCCTCTAGCGTCTAGTCCCACAAAATCCCAATTTTTAAAAATAGATCTTAGCCAAGGGATGACGAAAGCTTCCTCCCCCATGGTTTCTTGAAGGAGAATGATGTTCAGCTGGCTTGACTCCACCAGCCTATGGAGGGAATCTTTTTTGAGAGGGCCCACGACCCCTCTATAGTTGAAAGAGAGGTTTTTCATTTGGACCACCCCTCCAAGGAAATTGGTGCTCTAAGAGCCCCAATAATTGAACGTTGTTTCCGACCAACAATATCAACCATAAATCTATTCTGAGCTTTGAAAAGATGATATTTTCTACCTCTTCCTTTCCCCCTTGAATAGGCATTGTATTTTTTCCCATCCCTTCAATGCGCCCAGAGGCCCCAATGGATCTTTTTTGTCGCTAATAAACCACACTATGCTCTTCAGACTCTAGGGAGGGAACAAGTTTGGGAGGAAGGGGAAGGTGGGAAGAAGCATGCTGGAAAAGGTGCGAGGAGTAGGATGGTCAGGCTTCAGGAAAGGGGAGTTTGAGTGTGGGGTAAAGACATGATTATTTTTTAGGCGACCAATCCAATGCTTCCCCAGAAGGGGTAGGGAATTTATGACAAAATTTAAAGGAGGAGGGGGAGGAAGAAGAATATGGAAATGTGATGTGATACTCTGAAGGACCTCTTGTGGAGTTTTGAGACGTTGAGATTCCATCTCAACCTCATAAAATACTCCTTTCTCTACGCTTGTTGAAATATGAGCATCCAGTTCCTTTGAAATTTCTTTTCCTTTTTATGGTGTGGGAATGCCCTCAAAGAAGTTTGCTTTACCAATTTTCCCTTTAGGAGGCTCCATGCCCCTGTCGATCTTCGGGGCCACCCTTTTCTTTGACTGGATTTGTCCAGAGCCTCCCTTACATGGTCGAAAGGGTAGAGGGAAGAGATTGGCATTATGCCCATGATTGTGGCATCTTCAACATTTGAAAAGAATCCTCTTGTAATCTAACTTTTGACAAAAAATGCATTCCCCATGATTATATCCAATTCCTTGGCTAAGCCTTCTCTAACGTCCAAGGAAACAATAATTCTAGCCACCGACATTTTACATGAGACCCAGAAGGACAAATCAACGTCCATGAAAGTCCCAAATCATTTCCAGGCTCACAAAAGCTTAACTTTGTCCTGAACTCTAGTGGGAGGCTAGGAAGGTGAACCCAAATCATCATGACATTTAGGCATTTCTTGCTGGAATAAAATAATGGGGTCCACCTTTTTAACAGTAGAGGGGTCAAATCAATAGCCCATAGTTTACACAATACCCATTCCACATCCTCCGCCCTCACAAATTTGAACAAGATCCATCCTCTTGCCAACGTCGACACTTTAGGGAGAGCGGAGACATCCTTTGTCCAAGAGCATGCCACCCAATCTTGTATAGTTCTAATCCAAAATTTCCTTCCTCTAGCCTTGCAAGCCACAACCAGATTGTCCATATCCACTTCCCACAGTAGAGTAAATCCTCATCCTAAGACCAAGATGATCAAAGCTCTCGAGGATTTAACCCCTTTATTCTTTCCACGTCGAGCAATTTTCCTATTGACCTCTGCTCCTTCAGATCCTTCCTCCACTGAAGCCATGTTAGTCGGCACCGACCCACTAGGGCAATATTTTCCTTCTACCTCATACCCTAATTCAGAGGTACCATGGAGTGCCAGAAAAGAGTCTGCAAACCTTGGAGTGGGCAGAGTGGGATCTTTACCAGTGCCAAAATGAGAGGACTATGGAGATGGTAAAAATTCTGAAGGAGGTAAAAGAGCCTCTTCATGAAAAGTTGAGAGATTTTCCCATGATGGGAGGGGTGGGGAAGAATATCCAAAAAACACCGCTTTCTTCTGCTTATATCTCTGCAGATATGTCAAAAGAGGGGACAGTGA
>JASDQU010186699.1:6093-20559 GCA_032191745.1 Picea mariana | reverse complement strand
CTACTTGAAAATTACATGTGGTGCGACTCTTAGGGTGGGTATTCATTACTACAGTGAAATATTTGATCTAACCGTCAGTTGGTTGCATTTTTTTGTTAAAGGTCATATTGTTCTTTGTTTCATTCATGCATGATAGACCTAACTATTCCATGATAACCTTTGACATAATGTTTGGTTGGGAACCACCATCAATTAGTGGGCTATTTTTCACATCATTTTCATAGAAACTTAAAAGGGTAGGTATGTAGATTCAGGTTTATACCCAATAATCACATCGACATCATTTTATTATTCTAGGAAAACTATATTAGAAACCAATGGTTCAATCGTTTGCCTATTTGTTGGCTAGAAAACATCATTTGTGAGGGTTTTATTTAGATTATCTTGTTGTTTGAGAGAAAAAAACACATCCAATGGGTTTATATTTTCCTTAATCACAACCAAGTTGTTTGATATGTTATATGGCTCATAATCTTATATTAGTGGAATTATGAGGATAAGAAACCAACTATGCTTCTTTTTTTTCTATTTAAAACATACAAGTTTTTAACAATTTTCAAAATTCTCGACTTTGTCAAAATAAACATTTCTGGATCTATTATTTTACACAACCTCCATTATCTTATCGAGCTATTACAAACAAATCTATGAATGAGCCTTTTGATCCTCAAAAAGGTAGGGTGGCTTCTTATATTACCAATTTTTTTTACATCAGTCCATCAAATCCATATGAGTAGCTATGAAGTATGCTCTCAATTAAGGGTGTGCACTTTTATGAGGCATATATTTGACTAACCCACATAGTTTAGAGATATGCTTGCAAATGTGTTTATAAGGCATGTTTATCATCTAGTATTTGGGAAAAATTGACTTCACTCTTTCATGTGTTCATATGAATGATCAATTTGCACAAACATGTATCTCTTGTTTAAACTACTTAAAGCATCATTTTCCAATAGAAAAATTATGTGGGGAGATTTTAAATGTTGAGTATTACATCAAGTGAATTGTATCATTAAGGAAGCAATCATTTACAACCATTAACCAATGAAGTATCAAAGAAATATGACAAAGTATCATCAATTAATAAAGGATAATAAGAAACAATTATTTTAGATCATTTGAAATGATAGAGTTTACAATGAACATGACCACAAGACAAATGTAGAAGTAAAAATCAAACTACAACAATACTCAAGTGCATATGCTTTAGATCATCCTCATTAACCAATATTTTTTTAACCCAAACTGAAAAATTTTTATTATAAAAAGACTGCTCTGAGTTAGTAGATTATATGGAGATACAAAATTCTCATTGGGGGGAGTTCAAAAAATGGACCTAAATAGAGTTGGGATTGAGTATTACACCGGTCATCATGATATTTACAATTGTTCCATTCCAACAAACTTTGAGTATAAGTTCTGAAAAAAACCCTAGACATAGCCAAAATTTGGAGTACATATAATCTAAAATTTAAGGAGGAGACCTGGTTTATTCATCCATTTCAACCATTTCTTCATCCTCTGCTTGTTGGATAGTGACGTTGAGGTTTGTAAAAGGGAATACATTGGGACTGGAGTTCATTGATTCTGTGTAGCTTCTGACATTTTCCTATGGCTCTTGAAGTGTTGGTTGGAGGTGAATTTATTCCAGCTGGCTTCTCAAGGAAAAAGCCTCATCGTTCAATGCCTGAAATGACTTCCTTTGGTTGACATTGAATTCCAAAACTAAGAGACCTTGGGAGGTGAGGGTGCTTAGCCCACTCTATAATGTGATTACCAATGAGAAGATATCATCTAATTCCTATTGAAGCTTAAAAACTATGGAGTTGGTCCTTTGATGTTGGCTAACCATGGTGGGACATCTTTTGTTGTGAATTTTCCACCTATTTGGACAATGGAGTTTCCAATGTTGAACAGAGAGGACCTAGAGGAATTTATAGAGAGTTATTTCTAGAATTGGGGGGGTAACTCATTCCTCCCTACTGAATTCACATGATTTCCATATCTGTGGCAGGATGATCTAGATCATGGGAATGAGTGTGGCCGAGGGACTTTGCTGAGGTGGTGTCAGTCATCTTCAAATTGCACTGTGTGCGAATTAAAGAAAGGATGGGTGTTGAAATGAGAGAAGAAGGATGGAAGAAACTGTTAGGAGAGGGCGACGTACAAGAGAATAGAGATGGCTCAAAAGAGCTAGGGAGGAGAGGGGATGACATAAGTGACAAGGGCTACAGATCTAGGAGGACCATCGTGTGAGTAGGGACAACATGACAAGCACACGAGCGAAGGGTTAGAAAGGGTAGCATTCCAAGTGAACTGGAAGCCTAGGTCGACCAAGAGGAGAGATGGACGAGATCAGGAAGGGGGAAGAATGAGTATGGAAGATCGAGAGAAGGAGGGAAAAATAGGTTAAGGGGGGAGGGCATAGAGAACAAAGAAGGGGGATAAGTGGCAGGACATGAGAGTAGCCACATGGTGATTTTTTATGGAATTGAGTTCAAGGCCTTTAAGGGACCAAGTATAGAGTCACATCGAAAGAGAAAAGGAAGGGGGTTAAGGAACAATGCTATAAGAAAAATAAGAGCTTGTCAGGATACAATTTTTTTTCTTAAATAATAACCCTTTGTCGGAACATCGACGTCCTAGTTCGTATATGGTTTGACTAGCATTATATTTTCATCCTAACCCAGTAACCGTCTGAAACAAAGTGGGTTTGTCGATGGTTTGTCATAGCTTAGTCAAGCTTCCAAAAAACATTTGTCGCTAGTTTGTCATATCGTAGTAGAGCTTTCAACGAAGTAGAGACAAAATCGTGATGGATTTGAGATGAATTGTAGTGGATGATACGAAAAAATGGTGAAAATATTTATTCGATCTTCCGATGGGCTAGCATAACTAACGTGATGGATTTGAGACGAATGGTAGTGGATGATACGACGGACTGGCGAAGATAATTAGTCAATCTTTCGATAGACTAGTGATGAAAACATGATGCATTTGAGAAGAACTGATGGGGCATGTTCGTCGTAGGTTATTTGCTCTTACGATGGACAAGCAACGAGAACAACTTGGATTTGCGACCTACATTAGTCGATGGTACAATGGAAGTGTTCATCTGTCTTGCAACAAACATGAATCATCATAATTTCGACGAATGTGATGTGATGAAAAATGGGTTGTAGTCTTTGTCATACTTGAGACGTTGTGGTGATGAACATGCGTCGGTAAATTGTCGAAAAATGGGCCCATTGTAGTAGTGTGCAACTTCTCTACTTCTATCCTTTCTGGGAAGGTCTTGAAATTAGTGGATAAACTACATAACCAGGAATCAATGGCCTCACCATGTTGATGATTACAACTTCGTGAGACGTCCTCCAGGACACAGATTGAGTGAGTTAGCTTGTGAGAGACCCCATGATTTGGGTGTTCCCATGAGATGGATGTGTCGTTCCTCTCTGAGACTGAGATGGAATGTTTTGTGCCCTTGTGTGGGAAAGATGCCCATGATATGGGTGTGTCGTTTGAGATGAAATGATGTGTATACCCCTGTGAAGGGTGAAGGTGCCCATGTGATGGGTGTATCGTTCTACTCTATGTAGAGAGTTGAGACGATGTGGTACTCTAGATGATTCTCCTATGAGACTCAATGAGATAGATATCTCTTGAGTAGGATGTCCCTATGGCTGAGCACATGTGGACATGCCCCTAGTGGCTGAGCACTAGTGGGTGTGTGTCTAGATGATTCTCCTGTGAGAGATAGAGATATGTTGAGTAGGGAATCCTTGTGGCTGAGCACAGGTGGATGTGCCCCTAGTGGTTGAGCACTAGTGGGTGTGTGAGATCCATTTCTATATTTTCTAAGAGTAGGATTTACCTGTAACCCTAATTGTGATGTAAAGGGTACAGGTCGGCCCCACCATAAAGTTAAAGATAATCAATGTAAAAGATAATTAATATTGAGATTATTAATTATATTCTAAGTTATTGAGGTCGGCCCTGTTGTGACAATAGACACATCTTTTGATGTGTCCAGTCTAGTATAAATAAAGGTGATTTCCCCATTGAGGAAAAACACAAGTCACATGTAATTTCGGAATTTCAGCAAGTACATATTCTAGGATTAAAGTGCACACCTCTCTTGGGTGCTAGATTCTTGGTTTTGGAGAGCACCCTTTTGTGTGCTAGGTCTATGGTGTGGGAGGTCTTTCTCTTGAGAATATAGAAAAGGATTGTTGGGTTTTCTTCCCTTGTTGAGAAGGGTTTCCAAGGATATTTCATGTGTTCTTGTGCATGGTATTTCTTCTTGTGATCTTGGTTATTGCAGCAATTGTGAATGGTGTAGCTGCATTTGTTTATGGTTCAATTAAATGCTAAAAATGAAATGAACCTCATGCTTGAGCCTAGCATAGTGAAAATTCAACATGGTATCATAGAATAGGTCTTGAAGAACCCATTGCACAAGCTTCAATAAAGTCATCCTCCTCTTTATGCAGAACCGTACGACCTCCTAAGGTTTCCAGAAAATTCGTACGACCCTCTCTTTTTGGGTGTTCCAACACTTAATACTTGGAAGTTGGGGATGAAAATTGCATAGGAGTGTACTTCATCCTTCAGTGCACCTCCAACAAGCTTCAGATTGCAATTCCGAGAATTTTTTATTTTTGGCCCTAGGGATTCTAGGGTTTCACAATTTTCTGTAGAAATTTCAGAATTAGGGTTTCTACAGCTCATTGAAGGAGATTTTCAGCTCATTAGTTTTCTTCTGACTTTCGAGGCTTATTTTTGGCAATCATAAGCCCAAAAAAAACTAATTTTTCTAGCCTAGCCTAACCGTTAGGTTTTCTAGCCCATTGGCAAGGGTTTGTGAAGAATCTAAAATATGATGAAAAAATCTATGATGGAAGATAAGCTTGATGGATCAAGCAAACAAAGTTCCTGGAACCCAATAATTCAGAGAGATGAAGATATCAAAGAAGAAGCCTTCTTATTCATTTCAACACTCTTAGGTGTGGTTCCTAATAATGATGATACTTGGTTAATTGACAGTGGTGCCTCTAGGAACATGACCAATTTTAGAGATCACCTGACTAATCTTGTTGAGAAAGAGACCAATCTACATGTTGTCCTTGGAGACAATGCCAGATATAATGTGAAAGGGGTTGTAACTTCTACCTTCCAACTAGATTCTGACATGCACCTTCAGTTAAGTGAAGTACTATATGTACTTGGGATGAAGAGGAACCGTGTCTCCATTTCTGCCTTAGAATACAAAGTTCTTGCATGGCACAAGGACTTACATATAAACTCTGCCAAAGTAATTGGTGTTTGAGAAAGAAGATTATACATATTTACCATCAGACCAGTCTAGGCATTGTTACATGATAATATCAGCTTGAGTGAGCTATGACATAGGACACTTTCTCACATTCATTATAGCGCTCTTCCATCTCTAGGGAAAATGGTAACAAGCCTTCCAAAAATACAGATTGAACATAAAGTTGTTTGCAGAGGTTGTGCCCTTGGCAAGAATTTCACAGGGCCCTTCTTGAGAAGTGACAAAGATCAAAGGAAATCTTGGACTTGATACATTCAGATGTGTGTGGGCCAATGATTGTTGCCTCCCTTAATGGATATTTGTACTATGTACACTTTATAGATGATCACTATCGGAAAACTTGGATTTACTTCCTGAAGACCAAGGATGGAGTCCTTGCAAAATTTCAAGAATTCAAAGCTCAGGTTGAGAAACTGACTGGAAAAAATATCAAGGTATTAAGATCAGATAATGGAGGAGAAAACACCTCCAAGGATTTTAGAAATTTTTGTATTGAAGCAGGGATCAAGAGGGAGTACATAGTTCCTTACAACCCTCAACAAAATGGGGTTGTAGAGAGGAAGAAAAAAACCATCATCGAGGAAACCAAAGCGATGATACATGATTAGAGTCTACCTATGACTCTGTGGGCAGAAGCATGCATGACAACAATATATGTTCAGAACAGGAGTCCTCACCAAATTTTGAAGAACATAACTGCCGAAGAAGCCTTCACCGGAGTGAAGCCTGATATTGGACACTTCAGGATATTTGGGTGCCCAGTATATTTTCATGTACCCAAAGAGAAGAGATCCAAGCTAGACCCTTCAGGGAAAAAGGGTACATTTGTGGAATACAATGAATCTTCAAAGACATATTGGATCTACATCCATGGCCAGAGACAGTTTGAGTTAAGTAGAGATGTTATCTTTGAAGAAGAAATAGCCTTTCAAAGATCCAGAGAATCTCATATGGAGATTGACAGTGAGACAATACCTTCTCCCCCTTAAGTAGTTCAAAGGGAGACAACCATTATTCTAGTTTCTCCAGTTGATATCCCCAGAGATATTGCAGTAGGGCATAAAAGGCATGTCTGGGCTCAAAAAAATATGGATGAGGAAGAGGGACATGCATCCCCTCAAGGCACATCCCGAGAGAGAAAGAGTCCAAAGAGATTTTCGAGCTACTTTTCAGCCATGAGCTACATCATTGATTCTGAACCTTTTTTTCATGGAGAAGCAACAAGTGAGAAGGTATGGAAAGATGCCATGACAAAAGAATATCAATCCATCTTGAAGAATGATGTATGGGATATTGTTCTGAGACTAGAAGGGAAGTTTGCAGTGACTTCCAAGTGGATCTAGAAGATCAAGCATGTAGTTGATGGAAGTGTCGAGAAATACAAAGTGATATTTGTATCCAGAGGATTCTAATAAGTAGAGGGATTTGACTATGATGAGACATTTTCTCTAGTATCCCAATACACTTCCATCCATACTATCATTGCACTAGTTGCTTCCATGGGTTGGAAAATACATCAGATGGATGTAAAGACAACCTTTCTCAATGGTGAGATTGAGGAAGAATTTTATATTGAGAAACCAAAAGGATTCGTGATACACGATGAGAAATCTCATGTGTGCAAGTTGAAAAAAGCCCTGTATGGACTAAAGCCTCAATGCCTTGTGGTAATCCTATTCTTTCATTAATGGTAGTTATACATATGCAATTCCTATTCCTCCCTTGGGAAGGCATTTAAGGTACTTTTAGCATTTGGTAGGTGCACATTCCATCCATTTAGTGTTGTGAGAGGTTTATGACAATTCTTAACATTGCGATATCAATTTTAGGATTAAAGGTTGGTCTTTCAATAATATAATCTAAAATTGTTTTTTCTTGAGTATGTTAAGGAACTCATAAACACCTTATTCAGCACATTAATACTTCTAGTATAGATCATATTTATTTGGGTGTTTTGTTGTCTATTTTAATGGATGTACTTACCTCAATCCATGGATGGTGGAAATGGAGGAAACACCCTTTAGCTTGGAACATACCATGTTGTAATATTTTTTTGACTATTTACTTTTAGTTGAGGAAACATTCTTGTAGCTTGGAGCATACCATGTTGTATTTATTTTTAGTTAACGAAACAAGCTTGTAGCTTGGAGCATACCATGTTGTATTTATTTTTAGTTGATGAAACATGCTTGTAGCTTGGAGCATACCATGTTGTATTATCTTTTTAACTATTTAATTTTAGTTCATCAACACACCCTTGTTTGTCTTGTTTGTCTTATTTTGTAGTATTTGTTGATACTCTCTTGCTTAGTTTATATTAGAGTATTATTATGTAGTAGTGGTAACATTTTCAATGGTGATTCGACCCTCCCACCTAAGCAAGGACCTCTAAAATGTTTCTTGTGGTAGTGGTAACGTTTTCAGTGGTGGTCCAACCTATTTTTAGTGGTGATTTGATCTGTCCGCCCAAGCAAGAAGAGTAGTGGCCAAGAGCTAAGGAGCAGAGGTTATATTCGTCAAGTTTTTTTTTTAAATTAAAATTATGCCCAAGTTACATTTGTCCACATTTTTTTAAAATCAAAATTATAAAAATTAAAATTGTGCCCAAATATTTTTTTGAGTTTTTTCAAAATTAAAATCATGAATATTAAAATTGTGATACATAAATATTGCTATGCAAATTTGAATAAATTTTCACTGTGCATATATTTTATTATTTAAATTGGTCTCCAAGTTTTTTTTGTGTAAATAAGAAGTGTATTGTATATTAAGAGCCTTCGTAAGCTGAAGCAGAGTAGCAAAATACAAAGATGATCAAGTTGCAGTTACTGGACTGCCCCAGCCATGGGGAAACCAGTCTAGCCAGCCCATCCAATCCACTATTCAAACAAGTCATAAGTTAAACTAGTAAAAAGAGTATTCAAATTGTTTATCATCTAAGACCTAAATCCTAACTGGACTTGATAAACACTAAAAGCTTAGACACCTGGCAGGTAGCCGGACCACGTGGCCTGAAGGTCTCCCGGCCAAGGCTCTTCCTCAATGTATGTTGCCTCGTCGACCCATTGCTTTCCAACTTCCTCGTTGCACCCAACTCCCTTGATGTCGTCCTCTCGCTCTTCCTTCTTCCGGTCTATGTCTGCTGGATGCTGCACTTTATTCTGATCTTCACCTTTAGCGGCCGCGGGGTCCTCCATTGGACTGGTTTCGACAGGATCCGAGAAAAGAGCCTCATGCATGAATGAGAGAATTTGAAGAAATCTCGCCACCTTTACATCCGTAGCATGTAGGCAAAAATGCAAATCCGCCACCTCCTGCCTGAGTTCAAAAACCAGGCTGTGCAGTACAGACAGGCTATCTCTGAATTGTGCCCTATCAAAGGAGTCTGGAAAATGGAGTCCTGCCCTCTTAGGCTCACCTTGAAGAGAAGGGTCGCGGCCCAGGTTGCCCAAAGGGTCGAGAAATGGCATGGGGTTAGGAGGATTTGCTGGGGGGTCTTGAGAAAGCCGCAAGAGTGAAATTGGCGTTCGTGGAATTATGGCCATGGAGTTGAACTGCGGAGCTTGCAATGAGATAGGAGTAGACTCAGACTGAAGGCGAGGGGAGGAATCAGTGGAGGTCGAGTCAGGGGGTGTGATCGAGGGCCTTCGAGGCTTCCAGGGAGAGCCCCGCCTCGGTCTGCCCCTTGGTCGAGTCATTGGATGCCCAGTGCGACTGGTAGAGGAAACTAAGGCCGCCTGGTGGAGGAGTATGACAGGGATGACCTCACTCCAGAGGAAAATAACAGAGATAAGCCTATGTTGCGAAGGGATGAGCCCTGCGGACAGCAAGCCGAAGTGAATCACAAACATAGTGAGCCAATCCATTCAAATTCACAGCGAAGGGGAAAGGACTACGTAAATGCTCCTACGTATCGCCATAAAGGGCATTTAAATTCTGGGGGGGGTGGTGGGCTATGGCACAAGCCCATCACGTGGCTCCAAGCCGCAGTGGCTGGTGCCTTCGCTCATCTCTTACCACGATGACCGCTCTAACACCCCATCTGGGGGAAAGGTTTGCGGGCTTGGCCCAGTTAAGCTTTCTGCAGCTAGACCACATCTTGCTCGAGTTTGAGCACAAGACCTGACCTTCATTGCAAGAACGACTTTACCATCCAGCGGCCTCCGCCGACCTTAAATTGGTCTCCAAGTTCAATCAAGACATAGAAATGCATTAGTTGTTCAAGATGTTTTTTGGGAAAGTTAAAATTCATTCTCAATCACATCAACATATCTTTTTTTATTAATTTTATTAAGTCTAATCAACCTTTAAATGTAACTCAACCATAGTTATTTAGATTGTACATAGAATATAGTGTAAGAGGTGAGTTGTTAAATACACTTTCCCGATAAAATGATTGATTCATAATTTTTTAATATATCTCTTAGGAAGCCCATTTTTTACCTCAAAATTCTTCTAATACATATGTTGTCACAAGAACATCGCATCATCATGAATATTAAGAACCACATGCTATCTATCGCATGCCAACATAACACCATTATAACATCATTAATAATAAATAACTAGATGTGAATTATCACCTACCATCATAAGAACATAACATCATGAATAACAAATAACCGCATGTCATCGTAAAAACATAGTATCATCACATCATCATGAATATCAAAGTATTGCATGGTCAACACAACATATGTGAAAACACAATAACAAAAAAAAAACATGAACACAAAAAAAAATAGAACACATGTATCACATTTAATGCCATAGAAAAACCCATCAAAATATCAATCTAGTATATGGATCTGTCCCTACTAAGTTCACCCGTCTAGGCTAACCATACAAAAGGTGGGGCACTACATAATGGGACTTTTCTCATTTTTTAAAAGCTTAAAGAGAAGTCAGGCATCACAAAGCCCCTCATCTAAGCATTCAAGCTCAATGAGACATTGTTATTGAGGGAAAATTGATAGCTAATAGAAGGGAAGGAATCTCATATTCAATAGGAAAAACTGCTTCAATACCATAAGTTAGATAAAAATGTGTAAATCCAATAGTGGTCTTAATGGAGGAATGGTATGCCAATAACATGGAAAAAATAGTGTGTCGACTAGGTTTGTGTTTAGTTGTCATTTGTTGAAGCATAGTCTTCAAAATTGTATTAACAATATTGAATTGATTGTTTGCTTATATATAGGGAGTGACATATTCATGTTTGAACCCCAACCTAGCAGCTAGTGTTTTCATCATCTCATTTTGAAAAAAAAAAAAATCATGGCCAAAGACGATTTCTTTATGCACATTGAACCTAGCAATAATGTGGTTAGATAAAAAGAATATCATCATATTTTCATTATTATGTAAGTTGGCATGGCTTTGGCTCATTTTGTAAAATATTCTACAACCACAACAATATACTTATGACCATTACTAGATGGTGGAATATGACACTCCATATAGTCAATTCTCCACTTGGCAAAGGACCCAACAAAAATGACTGAATGCAAGGGAGTAGCGGTGTATTTCTTCATAAAAAAGATTTAACAAGCTTCACATCATTCCTTTCACACAATCATTGAATAGTTCATGCCAATAATGTCTTGCTTAAAAAAATTATGCAAAAGTCACTCTAGAGAAATGATCACTACATGTGCCACTATGACAATCATTCAAAACTAGCTCAGTCTTTTTAAAAGTCAAACACCAACATAAGATATAATCAAATTGACAATAAAGGGTATCATTAATAATTAAATAATGAGGATTATGATGAAGAATTCACCGATGATCGTCTCCAGAGGGGTGAGGTCAAGACTTTTGATTCCACGGGAAAACTAGGTTGTCCCCATACCAAGGATCATTAGTGGAAATGATGAACAAATGATCATTTCAAAGAGAATCATTTAAAGGATGTTCTATAAAGTCTTTTGACTGAACATCATAGATCTCTGGAAGAAGAATATTCTTAGAAATAAAATTGATGATGGAGATCATCAAAAGGAGGCTCTTCATGATCCAAAGTTTCAACAATTTCTTTATCAAGGGAGAAGATTTGATTAAAAATGGAGAGATTTGTGCAAACTGTTGAATTGAGAGACACTACCTTTCAATGAGATAATTGAAGAGAACTCTTTATTCATCATGCATGAAAGTCTTCCAAAAAATTATGAGGCTTTGCAATAAGGTGACAAGAGATCATGTAAATGGTAAATGAAGCCACATAAGTGTTTGTCTTTTGTAGAAATAATGTGGAATGTATTGAGAAAGAATGAGTCCTTGAATAGATCAAGGGAAACGTTGATAACCATGGGAAGGAACGTATACCCCCTACAAAGGGTAATACATTAGCAGGATGCAAAGTGACATTAGGTTCACACTATGTAAGTTGGTTGATGGTGACCACTTTCCCTTCATGATTCAGATGGATACATGAAAATAACTAAGTCTCCATACATCTATATTGTGGCAACTTGAAATTGCTTATATGGCTTAAAAATATGGAAACAGGCTTACAAAGCCTTTTGTAAAATCTTGGATCAAAAATCTTATGGAGGATCTTGGAGAAAAACAACTTGCAAAGTCTTAAAAGTAGGCCTGTAAGGCTTTGATACACACCTTGGGAAAGGCCGTATATAATGTTTGTTCAAGTACTTAAGGTATTTTTCAAGTGTGAATGCAAAGGAAGCAAGTAATGGCCATGCACCCCACTCCTTATGCACCACATTGATTATGGATGTGTATGAGGTAGGAGGGTGGAGTGTAGATCACCCACCTCACCTTCCCCTCACTTTTTGTCTCTACACAACCTCTCGCTTCACCTTCGCAGTCGTACATGATCATCCACCTTCAAGAATGGTAATTTCCAGCAATTGAAATGACCAAGAATGTGGCATAAGACATGGGCAAGTAGGTGAAGAGGTGGATGCATTCTTGGAAGGGAGACCACTGATGTTTTGGGCATTCCAAAACAACTAAGGGAGGAGGAATTTGTATTTCCCCAAGAAAGCATGCAACTGTATAAAGGATAAAACTAGTTAGGTGGAGTGGGGTGGAAGATATTCAAAAAATGCCCAAATATAGGAAGCATCTTATTGTGGAGAACCACGGCATTAAGTAGAGGAAGAGAGAGACTTATTTTGGGATGGATTTGCCATTCCTTTGATTGAAGAATTTCTTTCTCTTGGAGGGATTTGTCGAAACATAGTTCGGTTTGCAATCCCTTTTGGAAGACTTGATTTGGGAAAGTGAAGAGTCATCTGCCACAACCATTGAAGAATTAATTAGGTGTGGAAATTGACGTGTCCCATAGGAGAAGAATCAACTTGGCATATCAAGTTATTGAGTGAAAATCTTCCATTTTGTTGAGGATTGATATTCATTTCATTGTCTAAGGAAAGACACCATATAACTTTCTATAGAAGTGGAACTCTACATGGAATGAGGACTCGTTGAGTTGGAAATAGAGATCCAAAGTCATATTGTTGCAAATTCCAATCGTTGGAGTCTTTTATTGTGGTTCAAAGAGCAAAGCACTAAGTCGAAGTTATCCACAATTGCATTTGGGAGTTGATAAGATAGCCTTCTTGAAAAGGAAGAGATCTAGCCCTAGGCATTGAGTGAAGAGAAGCTTTACTAGATTTGAAGCCATTATCAAAGCCCAAATTCTAGAGTAGAGGAGAAGACAAACTTTTTGTTACAACATGCTATCACCGGGAAATCGAGGGATGAGTCTTCTCCAAGAGGAAAATCATTTGTAAATGCTTGGTTCTAATTCCATAGATAAGAATCTTAATATTAACACCAAACTTTACCCAAATGCATGACAAAAGTATATTTAATGTAGTTTACCTTTCCTGTAGCCTTTGAGTCATTGGCATATGATCAACATAGCTCTTGTTGACCCTGATTTGTAATATATATACTTCTAAAATCCTTTGGAGCCAACCAAGCCTCATCTTTGATATCGTTTTTTCCCATATGTGTTCCACAATAAATCCTCTAAGTTACATGTATGTGACTATTACCTTTGTTTGGTTTGCATTTAATGTTTTAATACACAATAAAATCTAAAAATATAGCAATAGCATAGTCATACAACAAGATTGGTTGAAAATTTTCAAGAAGTTTAGATAAACCAACACAATAATAACATTTGATTTGTGCATTTAAATAAGCTAAGAGAATCCATATGGGTGAATTGACTTGGCCATAGGTTGAGCATTTATGGATCATATTGGTATCAAAGCAATGCATCCTTGGTAGGGTGCATGTTGAAGCAAAACAACCATGGTTAAGGATTTGAAAAGAGATAGGTTGGAATAATCGAAAGCCATCAATGAGTAGAGTCAAGAAGAGAACCAATAGTTGAGGGAGAATTTGCAATAGTTAGAGAAGATTGAAGATTTGCAGTGTGAGCTTTAGACCCCGAGAGATTTAATGGATTCAGTGAAGGAATAATTGGTAAGACACCTAAGCTCCATTACCAATGCCATCAAGAGCTGAGATATGTTCAATATTCATCTTATGCAGTTGGGAGAGAAGATGAATCAGATGGACGATCACCAAGAGAAGAGGTTTACTCGAATGATGGGACAACTACAACAAGAATTGATAAGCCTATCCTCTAAAGACCAAACTCATGCTTGAAGACTAGGGAAATGTGGTAAGCCCATTTTCTGAAGACCTTTATCATTATATTTTAGCAAAAGAGTCTTTTGCTAGTTTTAAATTGCATACTAGGGGCATAGGCTCTAAGTTGATGAACTAGATAGGCTACAATGGCCAAAGGATTGGAAATAAAATCCAAGGGATAAAAAACCCTATTGTAGTGGAGCCCGTGTTGATGTATGAAATCTTAGGGTTTGGTGGTAATAAGGAAGTGGATGGATGCCTCAAAATTGTAAAAGATTGTGAGCATGTTGTGGCAAGAATATCCAACCCATCTCCAAACAGTTTGGCTTCAAGACAAACTAAGATCACCAAGATTACATTTTTCAAAGCAAAGGAGACTGAAGTAATGGCCACTTCAAGTGAAGAAAAGAAAACAATAAATGGTGTAGGTAGTAATCTAGTACTCCAATAATCTTGTGCAAACTTCAAAAAGGGTAGTAAGAAGATGACCTCGA
>JASDQU010186698.1:2973-14852 GCA_032191745.1 Picea mariana | reverse complement strand
AGTGAAATATTGTAGTAATATCAGAAAAACAATAACAAAATTTTAGAAATTTAGTTGTTGTAGTCATAAGTTGTTATTGTATTTAACATTTACCTGGTGAGGCACTATGGGTGCCTTTCCACGGTCACCATGGAGAAATGCAATAAGTGAAACTTGGACACGTTCACCCTAGACAAAAGTTGACACAATAAATCAATCAATAAAAGTTATGAAATTCACCTGTAACATTTAAAAAATGAAATATTGGAGTAATATCAGAAAAAAAATAATGAAATTTCAGAAATTTAGTTGTTGTAGTCATAAGTTGTTACTGTATTTAACATTTACCTAGTGAGGCACTGCGGATGCCTTTCCACGGTCACCCTGGAGAGATGTAACGGGTGAAAATCAGACACGTTCACCCTGGATAGAAGTTGACACAATAAATCAATCAGCAAAAGTTATGAAATTCACCTGTAACATTTAAAAAATGAAATATTGGAGTAATATAAAAAAAAACATAATGAAATTTCAGAAATTTAATTTTTGTAGACATAATTTGTTACTGTATTTAACATTTACCTCGTGAGGCACTGTGGGTGCCTTGCCATGGTCACCTTGGAGAGATGTATCGGGTGATTTTATACCACGGTCACCCTGGACAGATGTTGACACAATAAATCAATCAATAAAAGTTAGGAAATTCACCTGTAACATTAAGAAAATGAAATATTGCAATAATAATAGAAAAAAATAAATAATGAAATTTAGTTGTTGCAGTCATATTTTTTTACTGTATTTAACATTTACCCGGTGAGACACTGTGGGTGCCTTTCCACGGTCACCCTGGAGAGATGTATCAGGTGATTTGCTACCACGGTCAGTACCCTGGACAGATGTTGACACAATAAATCAATCAATAAAAGTTAGGAAATTCACCTGTTACATTAAGAAAATGAAATATTGCAGTAATAATAGAAAACAAAATAATGAAATTTAGTTGTTGTACTCATAATTTTTTATTGTATTTAACATTCACCTGGTGAGGCATTGCGGGTGCCTTGTCACGAACACCCTGGAGAGATGTATCGGGTGATTTTCTACCACGGTCACCCTAGATAGATGTTGACACAATAAATCAATCAATATAAGTTAGGAAATTCACCTGTAACATTCAGAAAATGAAATATTGCAGTAATAACAGAAAACAAAATAATGAAATCTATGAAATTTAGTTGTTGTAGTCATAATTTTTTACTGTATTTAACATTTACCTGGTGAGGCACTGTGGGTGCCTTTCCATGATTATAATGTCCCCAAGGCTGAGCCCTATTGTAAATCATGTCTATGAAGTATAGAGCTTGCATTATGAATTGTGATTATGTTTTATAGGCTGGTGAGCCAAGTTTATATAAGCTGGTGGGCTTATGTGTTATTAGGCCGAAGAGACTAAGTGTTAAGGTCGAGAGACTGCTTTTGTATATGTAATCATGCAGAACATTAATAAAATAATAAACACCGTTGCGTGAAGACCAACCACGATGAATGAGTGATGGGGGAATAAGATTCCACAGAATGGGTAAGGGATTGGGGGCTGGAAGGTGGGAAAGAGAGGCTAAGTGTTGAGCCTAAGGGATACGCCTAAGGGCTTAAGTCCTTGGGAATAATATTTTAATAGTATTCTAAAATCCATGTGAAATATATACTTTTATCCTAAGTTCCCGGAAATAGGAGGAACACATGATGATGGAGTGCATGCAACTTCATGGGTGACATGTGTCGACCTAGGCACATGCAGTTAGAAACTGCAGAAGTTAGTCGTGGAGGGGGGTTCGATCAGTCTTTCATCCTTCACCTGAGTTCCTGTGATGCCCGCGTGAACCCATTTTGCCTCTGCGTGTGCATATGCATTGTTTTCCTCGTCACACACCCTCAAACCTAGGGGGAAACCGACAGACTGAACCGCGTCTCTCGGAAGTTCGAGTATTCCGTATTTGTCTGAGCCATGTGGTGTTGTGATTGGGGGGGCTGTTTTGACCATGCAGTTCATTCGTTATCCATTTTGTGTCTTCTGAGGAACCCAACACCTAGTTAATCGCCTTAGTCATGCCGTGTTTTAGCGTGGGTTGTTGCTTCTTGTGGTGCCATGCCCATCTGTTGTTGTTGTTGTCACCCCTATGTTGATTCCTTATCACACACCCTGAAATCAGTGGTAAACCTGTGGATTGAGCCATGTCACTGGTGTACCCTGTGAGCCTAGCCTATCCTCTCTTCTAGAGTCTAGTATGTACACAAACTGTCTTTGGGTTGCTACCTTCTATTTTTCTTGAGTGGAATTGACTAGTTGTTGTTTTTGTTATCCTCACCTTGCAGAAATTGGGCTGAAACTGGTTGAAGAAGTGGGATGTCAATCCTGTAGTTAAAGAGGCAGGTTGTAAGGCCTGTAAGCCTCTCTCTCCAAGTGAGAGAGTCTGCTAAGAAGTGGTTTTATCCCAGAGAGAGTCCAGCACCAGCTACAGAGCTCTGAGAATTCTTGATTCGGCCTATTTCCAAGACCCATAGAGGCAAGTGAAGCACCAATGGAATATTCTTGTGAAGGTGTATAGTCCAGGGTGGAACAGGCATGTGGGGAATGAGTGTCTGTGAGTAGTGGGCGTAAGAAGGATCCTGGAGAGAATCCTTCCAGTTGCTCTGTGTAGTTTTCCCTGTAACCTCAACCTAGACTAGGATTATTTGCCTTAGGTGGAGGTTAGTCCCAGCTTGGGGGTGACCCATTGATGAGTATGATGAGTAGTGTGGTCTAAGGCTAGAAGGTTCACGGAAGGCTTGCACGTGGTTGGTGGAATTACCAGGGTTTCAAAGATAAGTATCAATTTATGCTTAATATTATGTTTTTCATTCTTGTGATGCTTTCAACGTTGATCCTGGACGGGTTGAATGAGTGGTCTTTGGACCGAGGTTTTTAGAAGAAATTATGTCTGGAGGGATAATTTCAGATCTCAGAATGTTTCTAAGTGTCAATGGGCTACTTGACCATGTTACAAATCTCAGGAGGTGTAGTGGTATTATAAAATTGCAGCCGGTGTGGTATATGGCCACAGGGAGAGCGAGAACTCCACACCAGAAATGATGGACCCATAGGATATGTTCGGTAGGAAAGGAGAACCCTAACGACCATCAAATATGGAGAATGTGCACAAGGTTTAAAACCCTTTGGAGTTGCACAGGAGTGTGTAAATCATGATACGGAAGATCCTGAATTCGTCAGGACCATCCATCAGATAGGATGCGTGGAGAGCGATCAACCTTTCATTGACTCATGACTTGAAAATTTCAAAGGGAAAGTTTGTGAGAATTAACAAAACACAAATTTGCGATTAGATCACAACCATTGATCAAGGAGAAATCTGGACTGTTAATTTTCCAGGAAGAATTTCGACATTTCGGGTGTTTGGCTATTGGGAGAAGTGGGATGTGCTAATGCACAAACTCCCAAACCCCCAAATCATGAAATCCTAAAGAGCTGAAGTAGTGGGTCGAGTTAGCATCACTTTGATGGATGTGGACCCATGGGATTTGTGCCACGTGCCAGTGGGCCCCGAAGGAAAATCAGACACAGTAGGCCCAGACGACGTCACTTGAGGTAACGTGGACCTTCTTAAGGACACCATGTGTCACTACCTTGGTGGGATATAGTTTTTTTGTGGGCCCAAAGGGTAAGAAAATAAAAATTTTAGAAGTCGGGAGTTGGAGAGGGAAGCGACTGTCAGAATCTCCGGGACCAAAACCTGAAAACTCGAAACCTTGAAGCCCCAAAATCCAGAAACCTGAAGTTTCGTTTGGAGAGACTTGTAGCAACTAGAAGTTTAGCATTTGATCATGGCCTATGGACACATGGGTTGGGGACTAAGAAAATGGGGGGCTATCACCCGCAAATTACAAACCCAAGAAGAACTCGGAAAATTTGTGAAGTCGAAATGTTTTCTTATGCGCGTTGGTTTATATTTGTTGTAGTTTCATTAAGGGTTTAAGGCCTAGCAAAATTCAGTTGACTGCACGTTGTGTGTGCAGAGTTCAACGAGTGTCAGGATAGCCGTGAATCGACACCGAGTATAGAAATGGAAGAGGTGTGGATTACCTCCAATTCAGAGAACAAAAAAGAAGGAAGGAATGTCAACTTGGGAGTTCAAGTGTCAAACTCTAATGGGAAAGGAAAAGAGATGGATGAGGAAGGACATATGAGAAAAATCATTGAAAGATTGCAGAGAGATGCCCAGGCTCGTCGAGCCGACATCCGAAAGCTCATGAGGATCAAGGATCGACAGGGTGAATTCAACTTAAATATGTTGAAGAACCTGGAAAGAATAGAAAGGAAATTGGAAAAGGAGAGTGACATAAGAAAAACAGGGAGTCGCAGGACCCCTGAGAGAAAAATAAGATCAAGGAATGGTAGCAGACATCGTCATCACTCCCCAAAGAATTTTGATAAGGAAGCACATAGTAGTTTAAGCCCATCCCCTACCAGAAAACATCGAAGATCTGGAGTGGATGAATTTAAAGGGGAGATGAACAAGATTAAGCCTCCTACGTTTGATGGAGAACATAAGAAGGAGGAAGATGTCGAAACATGGTTCCTTGGCATGAGAAAATATTTTCGACTGCAGAATTATTCCTCTCATGCAGAAGGAAGAATTGCAATGTATCAACTAAACGAAAAAGCATCTATGTGGTGGGATCAACTTGTGCAGGTGTAACACATTAGAGAGAAAGATATCACATGGAAGGAATTCAAGAGGTATTTCAAGAGGAAATACCTGACTAAAAGATACTATGATAGAAAGGTGAAGGAGTTCTTCGAACTCAAGCTGGGAATCATAACCATTGATGAATACGAACGAAGGTTTTTGGAATTAATGATGTATGTTCCATTCATCAAAGATGAGGCTGTCAAGATTCAGAGGTATCTGAGTGGACTTCCACCTTCCATTGGTGACAAGATTTAGTATGATGATCCTAAGACTATGGAAGAAACAATAAGAAGAGCGAAATGCTTATATGAGTAGAAAAGAGTAAAGCCTACCTTTTGGAAGGCTTGGGATGACTAGAAGAAGTTTAAGAAAGAATTGAGGTAGAAGGGAAACAAACCTCCCTTTTTCAGAAATAGTCCTCAAGGACATCCATCATTTAGAGAGCTAAGAATGGCTGATGTGGGGGAACAAAGGATGACATAGACACCCATTCAGTGTTGGTGCTGTAAAATGAACCAAAGTATAGAGATTTTCCCAGTAAAAATGGAAAAGAAAGAGTTGTCCATAATGTTTAACAAGATGAAACAGTGGAGGACATTGGCAGTAGAATGCCAAGGATTTATGTGGCCTTGGACAACAAGCAATCTGAATTTCATTCGCACATGATTGAAGTGGAAGGTATGATTAACAACCAACCATTTATTATTTTAATTGATTCAGGGGCTAGCCATAGTTATATAGACCCTAGAGTGGTGAAAAGTTGGCATTTATCAAGAACTAAACAGGAAAAGTCTTGGTTAGTGTAGCTAGCTATAGGAACCAAGAGGAAAGTCATTGAGTTGGTTAATTCTTGCCCTATGGACATGGAGGGATTGAGTACGAAGGCTGAATTGAATATTCTACCTTTAGGCTCTTATGATTGTTTAATTGGGATGGACTGGTTGGACCAGCGCCATGCCCTCCTAGACTATGGTAACAAGGAATTTACATCCCTGGATGAGGAGGGGAATTGGAAAAAAATCCAAGGAATTCCCAGAGATGTGGTTGTTAGAGAAATATCAGCAATGCAGCTGAAGAAGTGCTATAGAAAAGGTTGTCAATTGTTTGCAGACCATATGGAGGAAGCATCCAGAGATTAAGTCTCAAATATTGGATACCATGTGGTACTAACAGAGTTTGAAGACATATTTCAGGAGGTACCCAAACTACCTACGAAGAGATATATTGATTTATCTATAAATTTGAATCTTGGAGTAGCTCCATTGTCGAAAGCTCCTTATAGAATGAGTACACCGGAGCTGAAAGAGTTGCAATTGCAATTTGAAGAGATTATAAAGAAGGGGTAAATTCATCAAAGTGTGTCACCTTGGGGTGCCCCGGTCCTATTCGTGAAGAAGAAGGACGGGACGTTGAGGTTGTGCATTGATTTCAGAGAGTTGAACAAAGTAGCTGTCAAGAACAAGTATCCTCTGTCGAGGATCGATGATCTTTTCGATCAGTTGAAAGGTGCGAAAATATTTTTGAAGATAGATCTCAGATCAGGGTATCACTAGGTAAGAATAAAGGATGAATACATCAACAAGACTACCTTTAGAACAAGGTATGGTCATTACGAGTTCACAGTGGTACCATTTGGGCTGTCGAGTGCACCTGTTGTTTTTATGTGCTTGATGAATGGTGTATTTAGGGACTATCTAGACAAGTTTTTCATAGTCTTCCTGCATAACATTTTGGTGTATTCCAAGTTAGAGGAAGAGCATGAACAACACCTGAGGATGGTGCTATAAGTGTTGAGAGAACACCAGCTATATGCCAAGTTGATAAAATGCTTGTTTTATCAAAGGCAGATCCATTACTTGGGGCACATTATTTCAAAAGAAGGAATTGTCGTGGATACTGAGAAGGTTGAGGCCATCAGAGAATGGTCAGCACCAAGGAATGTGGTAGAATTTATATCCTTTATGGGTCTAGTAGGCTATTACTGATAGATCACCCTATCACTTCCCTGCAAAGGAAGGAGGAAAAGTTTTAGTGGACTAAAGAGTGTGAGAGAAGTTTCCAGATATTTAAGCAGTTGTTTACCAACACTCCAATATTGAGGATTGCATATCCAAATGTGGATTTCATGGTGTGAATAAATGAGTGTAAAGAAGGGTTGGGAGGAGTTCTCAATCAGAATGGATTTGTAATCTATTATGAGTCTAGGAAGCTGAAAGAGCATGAAAAGAATTATGCCACTCATGATTTGGAGCTGGTAGCAATCATTCACACTCTGATGAAATGGAGACATTACCTCATGCGAAGGAGGTTTGAACTCAGAACAGACCATAACGGTCTGAAATACTTGTTTGATCAGCTAACCTTAAACGCTAGACAAAGTAGGTTCCTGGAACTTCTATGTGAGTATGACTTTGAGATCAAGCATAACAAAGGAAAGGAGAATAAAGTGGTTGATGCACTCAACAAGAGGGTGCATTAATTACATGCTACATCCATTAGCATGTATCAGACTGATATTAAAAGAAGAATTATGGAGGCTTCAAATGTAGATTTGCAGTACAGAGAACCGGTAGCCAAGCTACAATAGGGTAAGATGCCACAGAAGATGGAAATTTATAAATTGGAAACAAATGGAATATTGTTGTACACGAACAAAAATTTTGTACCCAATGTTGAGTGCTTGAAACAGATGATTTTGCAGGAGATGTATAATGTGCCTTAGGCAGGGCACCCTGGATATCAAAAAATAGTAGCAGTGGTCAAGAGCCATTACTTTTGGTTGGGTATTAAGAGAGAGATCGTTGAATACATCGCTAGATGTATTGAGTGCCAGAAATTTAAAGTTGAGCATAGGCACCCAGCAGGGTTTTTGCAACCTTTACCCATTCCTGAGTGGAAGTGGGAAGTGGTGACAATGCATTTTATTACAGGATTGCCCAAAACAGGCAAGCTGCATGATTCGATCATGGTGGTGGTGGACAAGATTACAAAATCCCCCCATTTTATTCCACTGAAAACTACTCACAAGGTAGCATATGTTGTTGATATTTTCATAAAGGAAGTGGCACGTTTGCATGGAGTTCCTAAAACAATTGTGTCTGACAGAGACCTGAAATTCACCTCGAATTTCTGGAAAGGATTGTTCAAAGGATAAGGAATGAATCTGATCTTTAGTACTTCTTATCATCTTGAGTTTGATGGATAGACATAGAGGGTGAACAGAGTAATAGAATACATACTAAGAATGTATGTGATGGACAAACCATCAAGATGGGAAGACTACCTACACTTGGTAGAATTCACCTACAACAATGAGTATCATGCATCATTGAGGATGAGCCCATTTGAAGCACTTTATGGAATAAAGTGAAATACTCCAGTGAGTTGGGATAATCCAGCTGATAGACCAGTAGTTGGGCCAGAGTTGCTCAAGGAGATGGAGGACCAAATGACATAAATTAAGCAGAATTTGAAAGCTGCCCAGGACAAGTAGAAAAGTTATGCCAATAAAAATAGAACCCACAGAGAGTTCAAAGTGGCTGATCATGTTTTCCTGAAAGTAAAATCTAACAGGAGTTCCCTGAAGCTGGGAAGTTGCGCCAAGTTGGCAACCAAATTTTGTGGGTAGTTTGAAATATTGGAAAGGAATGGGCCAGTTGCATATATGCTTGCATTACTTGCATCTATGACTGTACATAATGTGTTTCATGTTTCATTTCTTAAGAAATATATACCAGATACTAATCATGTTATCGATTGGAATGTGATTTAGGTTGAACAAGAAAGGTGTCCCGCAAGTGCATCATGTGCACACATTGGACAGGAAAAACAAACATCTTCGGAATCAAGCTATAGGGATTGTAAAGGTCCAGCGGACCTAGTATGGTCCTGAGAACACGACATGGGAGTATGAAGATGTTATGCGGGTAGAGTACCCACATCTTTTTGAAATTTTTGAAAATCTTGCAAATGCAGTGTAAAGTTGCACTAAGGATAGTGCAAAAATAAGGGGAGGGGATTGCAATGTCCCCAAGGCCAACCCCTGTTGTAAATCATGTCTATGAAGTATAAATCTTGCATTATGAATTGTAATTATGTTTTATAGGCTAGTGAGACAAGTTTATATAAGATGGTGGGCTTATGTGTTATTACACCGGAGAGCCTAAGTGTTAAGGTCAGGAGCCTACTTTTGTATATGTAATCATGCAGAACATTAATAAAAATATAAACACCGCTACATGCAGACTGACCATGATGAAAGAGTGATGGGGGACTAAGCTTCCACATAATGGGTAAGGGATTGGGGGTTGGAAAGTGGGAAAGAGAGGCTAAGTGTTGAGCCTAGGGGCTTAAGTCCTTGGGAATAACATTTTAATATTATTCCAAAAGCCATGTGAAATATATACTTTTATCCTAAGTTCCTGGAAATAGGAGGGACACATGATGATAGAGTGCATGCAGCTTCATGGGTGACATGTGTCAACCTAGGCACATGCAGTTAAAAACTATAGAAGTCATTCATGGAGGGGGGTTTGGTCATTCTTTCATCCTCCGCCTGAGTTCCTGTGATGCCCATCTAAACCTCTTTTTCCTCTGCATGTGCATATGTATTGTTTTCCTAGTCACACACCCTGAAACCCAAGGGAAAACTGACAGACTGATCCGTGTCTCTGGGAAGTCCGAGTATTCGGTATTTGTCTGAGCCATGTGGTGTCATGACTAGGGGGGTTTTTGTGACCACGCAATTCAATTGTTATCCATTTTATGTCCTCTGAGGAACCTAACACTTATCTAATTTCCTTAGTCGTGTCATTTTTTAGCGTGGGTTGTTGCTTCCTATTGTGCCATGCCCATTTGTTGTTGTTTTTGTCACCCCTTCATTGTTTCCTTATCACGCACCCTGAAATTAGTGGTAAACCTGTGGATTAAGCCGTGTCACTGGTGTACCCTGTGAACCCAGCCTATTCGCTCTTATAGAGTCGAGTATGTACCTGAACTATTGTTGGGTTGCTACCTTCTATTTTTCTTGAGTGGAATTGACCAGTTGTTGTTGTTGTTATCCTCACCTTGTAGAAATTGGGCTAAAATTGGTTGAAGAAGTGGGTTGTCAGGCCCATGGTTGAAGAGGTAGGTTGTAAGGCCTGTGAACCTCTCTCTCTAGGTGAGAGAGTCTACTAAGAAGTGGTTTTCTACCAGATAGAGTTCAGCACCAGCTACGGAGCTCTGATAATTCTTGATCTGTCCTATTGCCAAGACCCAGAGAGGGAGGTGAAGCACCAATGGACTATGCTTGTGAAGGTGTATACTCTAGGGTGGAACAGGCATGTGGGGAATGAGAGTCTGTGAGTAGTGGGCGTAAGAGGGCTCCTGGAGAGAATCCTTATGGTTTCTCTATGTAGTTTTCCCTGTAACCTCAGCCTAGACTAGGATTATTTGTCTTGGGTGGAGCTTAGTCCCAGCTCGGGGGTGACCCATTGCTGAGCATGATGAGTAGTGTGGTATAAGGCTAGGAGGTTTGTTTAAGGTAGCTAGAGAGGTAGTTGGGGGGGGCAGAGGGCCCATAGTGATAATAGTGGAGGTCATTCAATGTAAGGTGGACTAGGTCCACTATATTATTAAATAAGGCCCACTATGATAGTTAGATATAATAAATGTAAGAGGACTTCTTAGAAGGTTCTACTTTTAGAAGATTCCTCCTCTAGAATGTTCTTAGGTGATTGTAGCACTTTATAAAGGGGTTTAAGAAATGTAATGAGACATGAAGAGAATTATTGTATTTGGAGCTGAAGCTCATTAGGAGGTTGCCCCCGCAAAGAGGCAAGTGAACAGGAGAGGATCCCTTCCATAATAGGATCCATTGTATGGTGTTGCCCTACCATAAGGGTTTGATAGTAATAAAAAAGATTTTTCATATTCTTCTTCTATATTTGTTGTGATGCTTTTGTATTCATTATTGGGTTCTTAACAATTGGTATCAAAGCACTTTCCTTGGGCATACATTGTGGAGAAATATTTTTTATTTTTGCAGATTTTTTTTCGGAGAAGAAAAATGAGGGTCGTGACATTCCAGACATTTTCAGTATATTTCTGTACAGAATTTGCAGAAAATAGTTGTATATCTGAGTTCCTCTCAGAAAAAATCCCAAGTTGAAAAAAAAAATCGTCTGAAACGGAGTCCAGAAGGTCAAGATATTGAGGTTTTAAAATCTGTAATTTTTCAGAGTTTTTTCTGCGGACGGCGACGTGATTTGTTTTTATTTCTGTAGCATTTGGATGCCGAGTTTGCCCAAATAAATTACAGATATGAGTTCTTCTCACAATTTCACCCAATTTCAAAAAAAAAATCAGCTGAAACGGAAGTCCGAGAAGTGAAGTTATGAGCATTTTAAGTTCAACAGTTTTTTAGGGTTTTTCCAGAAAAAGCCGCAATTTTCTGCCGAAACTTATTGGGTTTATTTTTTGAATTTTTTCATGAAGGTTGCAGGACCGAAGAGTTCATAGGGTGATCACATGGCTATTTCATCTCAAACCTTGAAAGAAATTCTTGAATCATTCAAAGCCCAATTGGATGATAGATTGGATGCATTTGTACATGGCCTCACAAACAACCTCACACACAGCCTCACAAATAGCCTCACATACGGCCTCAATGATAGTTTTCGTAGTATTCAAGATTCATTGAACAACATGCAGGAGATATTTCTTATGCAGGGCCTCATGAATGAATATAATCAAGAAAGATATGCTTGGTATGATTTTGAGGACGATTGTGATGATTGGTATATGGATAATTGTCATTTCTGGGATGACAACCACTTCCATATTTTATTTGATGACTCTACTCCACCTTCTGTAGAGAACATCAATGTCCAAGATCATCATCTAGTTACCAGCGTTCAGTCTGCATATTCTACAGTGGTATTATTCCTTCCATATTTTGTTACGACCCTTTTCCACTATGTGGATGTATCTTCTTATTTGGATCCACATGGTAGGTGTCAGTCTTTGGAGCATCATTTGGAGTTGGTTATTGGGTTTCAAAATCTTCTATGGGGAGTTCACATGAGCACTTGGACATGGGACCTGGGCTTACAATGGTGGTTGGACTACTTCAGCATGGTGGATTTCCTTTCTACATGGGACTTTGGTTCT
>JASDQU010186697.1:0-20613 GCA_032191745.1 Picea mariana | reverse complement strand
GACATAGACCTTAATTTTCGTGTTGGGTGACAATTTATTAGGGAAATTGTTTTAAAAATTTCTTATCACGTTATTCATCCTAAGGCCATCTAGGTTCATTCATTTATCATTAAAAATGCGACGTGCCCTTCAGGATACACTAGGTTCTCCAAGCGTGCCACTCGCCTCATCTATTTCCCTTGCACGACGTGCCCTTCTGGACGCACTACGTGCTCCAAGGGTGCCACTCACCTCTTTCCATTTTTATTGCGCTATGTGCCCTTCAGGACGCACCACCTGCTCCAAGGGCGCCACTCACCTCTTGACTGACTTGGTAGACATCAAAAACCCCTAGATTCAATACTCTGCCCGGTGAACTTGTGGGATACTAAGGTCCTCTAAGGAATAAGGCCCCCACCTTATTGCGCGTCCCTTAGAATCATCGTGAGCGACTGTCGCAGTCTGCCCTCACAACATCGTGGGTCCTCTTGAACTAGGTAAATGTTAACCTACAGTTCAAGCCACGACAGGAGTGCTAGTAGTTTGTGGCAGGGATGTTGTCCACACCTCTCCCTCAACATCTCTGGTAGTCCTGCGTTAACACTCTACTCCACATGTGAGTCTGGTTGGCAAGCTATCGTCAGCCTGTATCATCACCCAATCATGTCAGAAATATATCCATATCATATCATCTAATCATATGCACTAATATGACATATAAAACAATCAAACCCCATTAGTTCACTCCCCGAATCGATCCGGAGTCCTAGGGGTTCCATCGATGCCTCTGCACCCTCGAGGTCTGAAATCCTACACACTCAGTAAAACTGAGTCAATATCACCTATCTATGTCAATGCAGCAAAACAACATGACATCAACCCATAACACCTCATAATCAAAATCAATGTTTTAATAGCATAATAATCCAGATCACTTGCGAGCAAGTGTCCTCAAAGAATAAGTTCGCTCAGTGCACAAGAGCGAGATGTTACATACACCCTCTCTTGGTCTAAAATTCATCTCGAAGTTTCACAGTATAAGTGATGAAATAATGTGTATCACAGTATCATAATTCTATCTATAAAAAAAAAATGGAAACTGCTAGCGCATATCATATGCATCCTCCCAGGTCACCGAGTGCGGACTATAGTTGTCCCACTGGACCTTGACCTGATCTACTGTTCGATGTCGTAGATATCGAACACGATGATCCAGGATGTAGATTGGCTCAGCCGTGAGCACCCCCTCATCCGACACCTACAAAGAAATCATGTCAATAACATGTGTAGAATCACTAATATAATGTCTCAAAACAAATACATGAAAAATGTCATGCATACGCTTCAAGGAATCAGGCAAGGCTAGTCGACAGGCCACAGGCCCGTTTCTCTCCATAATCTCGAAAGGTCCCACGAACCTAGGAGAGAGTTTATCTCCCTTTCCAAACTTGATCGAACTCTTATGCGCTTTAACCTGCAAGAAGACTCAATCGCTGACCTCGTAACTAAGGTCGACAGGGTGTGCATCAACATAACTCTTATGTCGATCCTATGCTTCTTTAATCCTTTGTCTTATTGTTCACATTTTTTCTTCCATTTCTTGGATCACTTTTGGTCCCACCAAGACCCTATCCTTAAGATGATCCAAAATCAAAGGCGTCTGACACGGTCGCCCATAAAGAAACTCAAAATGCACCATCTTAATGGTGCTTTGGTAACTGTTGTTATAAGCAAATTCCACCAGTGGCAAGAATTCTTCCCAACACTTTTGTTGGTCCATCATGTACATGCACAACATGTACTCCAAGGTCTAGTTCGTTCGATCTACCCGTCATTCTTCGGGTGATGCGTCGTACTGAAGTTAATTTGGGTTCCTAAGGCCTCTTGGAAACTCGTCCAAAATTGTCTAGTAAACACTGATCCCCAATCAGATATAATCATGTTAGGAACACCATGGAGCCTCACAATCTCACTGATGAAAACTCTAGCTATGTTAGGTTCCTGATACATTGTACGCACAGGAATAAAGTGAGCACTCTTTGTCAGAGTGTCTACTACTACAAAAATCGAGCCATGTCTCCTTGCCGTCAGTGGAAATCCAACAATAAAATCCATCAAAATAACCTCCCATTTCAATTCCATAAAAATGTGTGGCTATAGTAATCCTACTAGATATCTATGTTCATCCTTTACCTGCTGACATTCTAGACATTTGGCCACATAGTTGACTATATCTGCCTTCATTCCCTTCCAGAAGAATAAGTTTTTAAGGTCGGCCCTCATCTTCGTGACTACTGAGTGAGCCATGTACACTGCTCTATGAGCCTCGTTTAGGATCAAACTCCTCAACTCATCATTTGGTGGTACATAAATCCAATTTTTAAACCTTAGTAATCCATCGTCGTCAAACGTAAATCCTTCAAATCTTGGTACCATCATTGTTTTTTGTCCGATAAAACCCTCGACCTCTTTGTACCATTCATTGTCACACTATAAAGTTAGAATCTTTTCTCATAGATTCGTCTGAAGAGGCAACACCAAAAAGATGCATGGTCTCTGACTCAATGCATCTACCACTCAGTTCACTGTTCCTTTTATGTAAGTAATCTTGAAGTCGTACTCGCTAATCAATTCCGACCAACACCGTTGTCGCGCGTTCAAGTCGCTTTGCATAAATATGTGTTGTAGTCCATAATGGTCATTCTTTAGTTCAAATTTTCATCCAACAAGGTAGTGTCTCCAAACCTTCAAGGTACATACGATGGCTAACAACTCCAAATCATGCATCACGTAGTTCTCCTCATGCCTTCTCAGTTTCCTCGAGATGTAAGCGATCACTCGTTTGTCTTGCATCAAGACTCCACCTAAGCCTTCCTTGGATGCATCAGTGCATACCAAGAATTCCACGTCCATGTCAGGGAACTTTAGTATAGGTGTTCTTGTCAACAGCTCCTTGAGCCTCCGAAATGATTCCACGCATTTCTCGGTCCAAACAAACTTCTTGTTTTTCTTTTGCAATTCTTTGATCGGATTTGCTATCTTCAAAAATACCTCGATGAACCGTTGATAGTATCCTGTTAAACCCATGAAGCTACACACTTCTGGTACATTTGTTGGTGTAGGCCATTCCATAATAGCCTCAACCTTTGCGGGATCCACGATGATACCTTCACCAAATATGACATTCCCTAAGTAGTGAATCTTCGATTGATAAAATGAGCATTTGGAAAACTTCCCATACAATTTGTGCTCTCACAAACACTGTAGTACCAAGCGCAAGTGCTTGTCATGCTCCTCCCTCATTTGAGAGTAAATGAAAATATCGTCAATGAATACTTGGATGAACTTGTCCAAGTACTCGCGGAACACCTCATTCATCAAACTCACGAATACCCTTGGGGCATTCGTCAGTCCAAATGATAAAATAGTAAACTCGTAATGTCCAAACTTCATCCTAAAGGCGGTGTTAGGGATGACATCCTCCTTAATCTGTAACTGGTGGTATCCTGATCACAAGTCGATCTTTGAGAACAGTGTCATGCCCTTCATTTGATCAAACAGATCATCAATCCTCGGCAACGAATACTGATTCTTGATCATTTTCTTGTTCAACTGATGGTAGTCAATGCAGAGCCTCCATGACCCATCCTTCTTTCATATGAAAATAACAGGCGCACCCCATGGTGACACACTTGGACATATCAGTCCCAGGTCTAGCAATTCTTTCAGTTGCATTATCAACTCCTATAACTCCAGGGTTGACATTCGATAAGGTGTTCTAGATATCGGTTCGGTCCTCGGTTTTAGGTCTATAATAAACTCCAATTCCCTCTCCAACGACATCCCAAGTAACTCCTCCGAAAAGACATCTGCAAACTCTCTCACCACCGGAAGGTGTTCTAGACATTTTGCTACTCCCTTCTTGTTTAACGCAAGGATCACATAAAGTTTGCACTCCTTGCGCATGCTCTTCTGTAGCTGCAAGGAAGAGATGAACCTCAGGGAAACTCCCTGGTTCCGACCTACAATCACACATCTATGTCCCTCATCATCGACCAAGCTCAACCATTTTGTCTTACAGTTGAGTATCACCTCATGTGATTCCAACCAGTCCATAGCAATCATGACATTATAAGATCCTAAGATCGTGACGTATAGGTTGGACCTTGTGACAAACTCTCCCAGGTTAAGGGTACAACCCATAACCTTTCCTCCAACCTTTTTTTTGGCTCCAGAAGCCATCTCTACTAAGCTAAACTTGTCATGTTCGACTGCCTTTACCTTAATTATTTTTAGCGCCACACTAGAAATGAAACTATCGGTAGCACTGAGATCTATCAAAATACTAAGGGTCTAGTTAGCGACGGTACCTAACGTCTCGAGCATAATCGATTGGTGCTCGGCCTGGTGATTATTCACAGCTGCATGAATTTAATGGGTCTTGCCCATATCTCCCACGGTAGTGGGTCCAGATAATCTAGACGCTCTAGTCCTCTCCACTGCGCAGTCGCATTGGTAGTATGGCTCCCCACACATCCAACACCCCTTCTCCAGTCTACTCCTAGTACATGAAGTAGAAGATGATGACCCATCGGCCTAGAATCCTGGTTTGTTATGTGGAACAGGCCTAAATTTTTGTTGTTGCAGTCGGCGTTGTTGTTGATGTTGTGGTCCCCGATAAGGTGTCCACTTTTGAGGCATCGATCATCGAGGTGTAGTGAAAGTGGATCCCCTCTAGAAGCCATGATATCCCAGCGTATGTCTGGCTAGTGTCTGATGCTGTTGTGCACCAGATGATACCTACCCTATTGGTCTCGTTGGAGTCCTGCTCTAACCTCCGCTGATAAGCTCCTCCTTTGCAATGAGGGAATTCTAGATGACATCATGCAAGGTTTGAGGCATCAAAATCCTAATCTTTGCACATAAGTTTCCAATAAGGCCGAACACGATCCTTTTGACATTAAGTTTCTCAGTATTAAGGTGTGGATCATACTGAAGCAGTTCCATAAAATGGACCTCGTACTCAGGAACTGTACGACTACCCTGTCGTAAGGCGTTGAACTCGTTAAGCTGACACTCAATAAATTCCTCTAATAGGTACCTCTCTTGGAACCGTTCCTTGAACAATTCCCATGACACGTCTTCGACGGCCATGTTCATCTATGGTAGGAGCGTCTTCAACCATAGAAGAGTGCTTCCCTTCAGTTGAAAGAACACCATGCGGACCTTCATGTTGGAGGTATAGTCGCGAAATGAAAATTGCATCGCCATATTCTCCAACCATGCCTCAGTGGTTGCGTCGTCGAGGGCACCAAAGAACTCAAGAAATTTGACCTTCTCAATCTCATGGTGAATGCTACCAGTACTGACCGAAGCACGCGGTGGACTCTTAGGGGGTGTCAACGCTCTGGCCTCGTCTCTGTCCAAACGGCTGATCAGTGCCTCAGACATGCGCTGAAAAGATCTCATCATTCTGACCACATCACCTACTGTTATCTGCTCCTGCCTGACAACCTATTCATCTCCCTAGGGGTTAGACCCCTCAGGCATGGATGCTACTAGAGGTGTCACGCCTCCTCCCCTAGCACCCCGTCATCTGTCTCCGCGGCGTCCTCTAACCATGATTACCTGCACGAGTACAAGTCAACTTAATTAGCAACATTATAATCAAATCATATCAATGAAAGTTGTAGTGATCCCAAGTCACGAGTTGAACCCGCTCCGATACCATATGTAATGACCCCTTCGTTACGACTACAAGCGAAGCAGAAGTGAATTTTTTTTTTTTTTTTTAGGGAAAGAAGGTGACAACAACAATAGTTTACCTCACCACTGATGACGAATGTAAGCATGTAGTCTAGGCAACATGCAACTATGACTCAACGCACTAGCACGGGAGAAACGGGGCGAAACATGCGTTAAAACAAGGACAAACAACTACCCCCCCGAAAAAATAGGACCACGCCTACAAGCCAAGGGAAAACATCCCCCTCCTGACACAATGACCTTGACGAACAAAGACTATAACCTCAAGGTGCATGAACCAAATGCATGAAGGCGTTCAACCCGTGCGCAAAAACAAACTTACAATGCTCAACAACACTCACACAGAAGGCATAGACTCCAACCAATTTATCATTCGCCTCTATCTAAATAGGGAGTGCCATGATCCCCTCATCAGGAATCATGTCATCCCCAGGTGATAGACACGTCAATAACCTTGGCGCAACACATCATATCTGGACCAAGGACTCTAGAAAACTCTGATGTGCTAGGAGTTGAACACTGATAGGGAGACTATACCCACACCCCACACAAAAGTTCGATGAGACACAAGAGGAAAACTACCAGGGAATTTGTGGCTTCGTCAACCACTCGACCCATTCATCAAGTCTAAACTAGTCAATAGTTACAAATTGTTTTTGACATTGAATATCCATCGGAATTTAGCAAGTCTCACTAGTACATTTGGGTCAAATTTTGACGACGTGTTCGACGCAATTGCCACTTATATTGTCAGAAAAATGACAAACAACAGACCCCCTCGAATGTCGTTTCACATGACGTCTATTTTATGACGACATAGATTTCATTGTAAGACCGACGTCTTGTAGGTGGCAAGACCGACATCCTGAACATGGCAAGAGAAATGTCTTGTATGTGGCAAGAGCAACATCTTATATGTGGCAAGAGAGACATCCTAGACGTGGTAAGGGAGACATCTAGAACATGGCAAGAGTGACGTCTTGGACATGGCAAGAGAGACATCTTGAACGTGGCAAGAGAGACGTCTTGGATGTGACAAGAGTGATGTCTTAGTGGTGGTCAAAGAGACATTAACAGGTATCATCTCCAACGTGGTTGCTATGGGAGCGACACTCTTGGAGGTGGCAAGAGCGACGTCTTGGAGGTGGCAAGAGAGACGTCTTGGACATGGCAAGAGTGACGTTAAGAGGTATCATCTCCAACGTGGTTGCTATGGGAGTGACACTCCAAGATGTCGTAATAGAGACTATGTTGAAGGTATTTAAAAAAAAAATACAATATCAATACTGAGAGGAACATGTACATTAACCTTTGCTAAAATACTAGCCATAGCAATATTTAAATCTATATCAACTGTCTTAGGCAAGGTTGGTTGAGGAGGAGGACTAACTTCCAATGGTAAAGGGGGTCTTGTCTAATTAGGTTTGGGATCACTAGGATATGTCTTGGGTGTGTTATCACATGAACTCGCAATTGTTGAGATAAAGTCCAAAAGCTCAAGTGCAATCATGCGTAATAAGACTGCAAAAATATACTAGAAAGTAAGTCCCTGTTTTGAGAAAGGATCAAAATAATACTGTACTTTCTTGGGTATTTCAAAACAAGTGCCATCCAATACAAGATCCTATATACCAATGTGATAGCTGAGCAACATAAATTCCACAGCCTTCACTGAAACCTCTAACAATTTGTTTGACATTTAGTAGACAATTATATCATCAATAATACAACTTGAAGTCATTGCAGGTATTGCTTTGTATCCTTTGACTAGCACAACAACTTCACACATAGAATGCAAGTGTTCTGTATATATACATTGAGCAAAAGAGGAAATTCATAGAATGAAAATTGTAGCAATTTGAAACAACCATAACAGATATGGACTCCAGATATAAAGCTCATAATCTCTCATGCCAAGACATTTGAAAATGTCAAACCATGTAAAATTCAATATCCCGATACTCTGTCAAAACAAGGGGAAAAAAAATACAAATTTAAATACTTCAACAACTATAGCAGATTTGGCCTACAAATATACATCACATATATATTCCAAGTTTAGTTTCAAATAACAACCAATGTTATTGTTATATACATAACTACTCCATCTAGTTTCAAATAACAATCAATGTTAACTGTCATATACACAATTAATCCATGTAGTAGATATATTAAGTGATTGAACATCACAGTCATTTTTCAAACATGGTCCAAGAACATGACAGGCCAAAGAAGAATATTGTGAATTTGTTCAAATGGCTTCCTGTATTGCACATTATGAGGAAGGTGCACATCCAAATTGCAGATGCTCTCATAGATTTTAGATATAATCTCAGGAAAAGAAACATCCATATATTGAATTACTATATTCAAGATATATGTGATATGTTATCTAAGTCTGCATATGCATCCATTTAGCCAGAATTATTTACACACTCACATTCATCAATCCATTCGGAATACCTGCAAACATTTTTCATAAATACAAATGGCTAAGTCATCCATAGAGATATTTATTACTCCATTGCATATTAAATCCCTCTCCTCCAATTCAATAAGGACGACCTTTGTTCAATAATTCAAACCTCTATAAATATCAACTATTCAACTAATCCAACTACACTACTAAAAAAAGGCACGTGGAAAAACCCAAACACTAAAATATATGGTTCAGAAAACTTACACGTCAATGGGATCGCTCAATGTTGTCAATTCCAATTAATCCAAGAGAGGATATTATGTTCATTAAGGGCTCAAAAGTAGAAAAGTCACTTGTGAAAAATAATACTACATAAACTACACTGACCATTTATTGAGGTTTTGAAACTCTCCTAGCATATCTTGCATGAAGCCTCCCCGATAAGATCTTTCTGATCCCTGAATGAATAAAAATGTGAGAGCTGGCAAAATGTCAAATTGCAAGGCTTTATATAGTCAATAAACTAAATGTCAAACTGCAAGGCTTACTTGCTGGGAAACCAAATAATATAAGACCCAGAAATATCAAAAGAAAAATAAACAAACTACATCAAAATCACTCTTAGAGATTCAACCTAAGTTGGGCAAAAGAACATGCCACTTTTATATCATAGGGAATAGTTAATCAAATATACTAAAGTTGAAAACTAACGATCCATTGCCTATTTTTATGGCTCAACATTAAATGCGGTCAAAGTAAGGATACCAAAGGGAAGATATTTAACTAGGCAGGTACACTTTTGAATTAATGTCATGTGCCATACAAAGCCCTATTCATGGAAATTTGATCAATATTTAACAGTTATCACCACACAAATCTATGGTAGTTAGAAAATTTCTGGGGAGGCTGACACATCATTGGCAATCCTTTTTACAACACAGTAAAAATGTAGAAAATCCTACACCAATGTAATGGGAATAGATGAAGAAGAAAAAATGAACAAACTCACATTCTGACAAGAATGAGTATGCATAAAATTCCCACAAGAATGACTATGTATAAAGCAGAAAATAGGGAAAATAGAAAAATAGAACAAAAACGCCATTCCAAGAGAATTTAAAATGTTGAAAGTCCATGGTGAGTTGTTTCAACAGAGATTGTGAGGAAGATTTTGTTTTTAATATTTAAGAAGATATCTTCGAGAACGAATTTTACAATGATGTGCCTAAATATTTTCAAGAAAATGTGAGTCGGCCTTCTAGTGTAGAGAACTTGAATCATGAAAAATGATCATGAATAATTATCATGAGTTGTTGTGCAAAAATCAGTTCAAGACAGACAGATATGGGATTGTTTTATGCATGTTGACAAAGAGAAAAAACATATTTTTGAAACTGCACTCACTTGATTTCTAACAGGTTTACATATTTTTGAACCTGATTTCAAAGACTTTGGTTTACATTTTGGTTCTGTGTGCATTGTTTCTTGTGGTAGGAACATTCATTACAATACATACAAAGAAACAAGATGAATCACTTGAAGAACTAGGTCACAATGAAGTATTTCTAAATTCTTTGGATTCTCCCTGGCTAACAAAAAAAAATCATATACTTTTTGGAATTCTTCAACCATTATTTTTCAAAGTGCATGATGTCCATAGAAAGCTTTACAATGTACCAGCCAAGATGCTTTGTTTGGATGAAAAACATTTTTTTAAGGAGGCATAATGTTTTATGTAAGAGATAGTGACAAAACCAGGTAGAATTCTGACCCTTTCGATCAGACAAGGATCTGAACATAGAAGACACGAGAAAAAATTAGGAGATTTAATTCTACAAGTGGAGAAAACAATTGATTAAAAAAAAAACTATGTTTGAGATGGTTTTCCATTGTGTTGATTTGTCAAACTAGGATCTCTTCTCCAAAGTGACCCCCTTTTAAAGATATTTGAGAATCCACTGTGTTGATTTCTAGAAACACTGCTAACTCTCTAGAACATTAGACTGTGTTGTCTATAATCACTGAAAGTTTTGGGTTGCACTTGACAGATGCCAAGAATATCTACCAGTTGAGTGGTGTGAACCTGGTTATGTGCTCATTGAGTGTGAAGACAGAGATATTCATGTTTTTGTCCAACAAAACTTTGGATAGAATCTCTAAAGCTTATTTTGAGAGGATTCAAGTACATTCAAGGAAGAAAATTTTGTCGTTGGAATATCAAAAAGGTTTCCACCTTTGCGAGGAATGTTTCAAAGAATCCAAATACCTAGCAGGAATTTCCTCTACTTCATAATGAAAACCATCCGAGCGATTTCAATCTGTCTGGTATTCAGAAAAATCGTGCTTTGGCTATTGAACATCTAGCTTTAAGATTGGTTGCCTTAAGGATTGAACTTTTCCCAGGTTATATGAGTGAAGGGATACATCAGAATGGGAACAAGTGTCTTCCATTATTGAGAAAGAGCTATGGAACAAGTGTCTCACCCTGGATTGTCACTCTAAAGGCCTTAGAATCAATTGCAAAAAACATGAAAACATAGATATAAGATCATTTAACTAATTGATTAGTGATGATAATTAAAGCATGAACCAGTTAGTACACATATAACATCAATCATAAACATTTGTCATCAATAGATTGTAGCATACTAACAGACAACATCAACCACAAAATGAAATAGACTCTAGAGCATCATATTCATTACCAAGGAGTTGTAAGATTCAATAAGTAGTTCAAATTTCAAACTTCAAAGGTAAATTGTCATATAATGTTCATAACTTCATTATTTACAAAATAAGCTATAATAAAGAGTCAAGAGTCATAACTATGGAACTAATGACCATATTTTTATGCTCAAATCTTAACATTTTGCAAATTGAGCTCATTAGGTATATACCAAGCGTGTGACCTCAGAATTACCGATCAAGAAATTTTAAACCATATGAACTCAAGAATTTCAAAGTGCGGAATCAAACTTGGAAATCATCCATCAACATAAGAAAGTAAGAATGCCAAAGTGGTGTTATGTGACCATGCTCAAACCAGATATCTCAACAGATTTAGATGCATTATATGTAAGGCTCGATTAAGTGTCTAATGTTTCAAATAGCGCTTTTTGTGTGGATAAAATTAACAGATTAGGATTTACACCAACATCATTGTGAATTTATTTATGCATCTATTGATAAATCCAGATTAGGATTTTAGTGAAGTTTTATGATTTAACCATGACTCTTCATGCCAATACAAGAAATCACTGAAATTTAGAGTCTATTCTTCTTAGAAATCTTTCATCGTGTATCATTAAGCATGTTGAAAAAATTTGTTGCAAGTATAAACCAATCAAAGAATGCTTCCAACATAATGTGTGGAGATGCCAAGAAACTGTCCACAGACAACTGTAATGGAATGCCATAGTCTTAATTCTCAAGCAACATGATTTGAAATCAACATAGTTTGCTTAAGAATATCTCAGATTTAATAAAATACCATGATGTATCAAGTTCATTAGAAGTGTTGAATCTTGTTTGGAGATGAAAAATTTATGTCAAACCATAGCAGACCTTCAGTTCAAACAGAATTAGAAGTCAAGTTGTGTTTAGTGGATTAGACCTTCAAATCTATAATATCTCTTAATTTTCAATTCTTAGAGAACTTAAAAGATGCATTCATCAAGGAATGACATTAGGAATTAAATTGTTTTAAGTGTTGTGTCGATGATTAAAGCATGGTTTATGGAGATCCTAGGAGAGGTGTAGTCCAAGCATTTATAAATCAAGGACAATCCATTGACAATCCAGAGTCAAAATGTCAATGGAGTTTATCTGCAAAAAAAAACATGTGGCCATAGTGCAACTCTTAAGGTTGAGTTGAAATACCTTCATGATTATGATGGGATCAATACAATCATAGGTTTAATAGCAGCTGGAAAAGTTGTTGCCCTTATCCAGCATGAATGGAGTCCAAAGTCTTTGATATCTAGTGGGGAAATAACCCTTGCAACTTAGTGAATCTAAATAACCTTGATGCAAAAGATGATTATACAGTGGCGTAGTATTGCAATGGAGCAATGTTTGCAGCATTTAAACAAGTTTTTTTGTGCATTTTATATAAAATTGTGAAAAAATCTTCCGACGGGAAGTTGGTAGCGCAAAGAGCAGTTTCACATGTATTGTGCTACCAACAGGACTGTCTTTTGCAGATTGGAGGAAAAATCAAAGGAGGGCTCCTTTTTGGTTGAAGAATGGGTGACTCGAGGCCTAGCCATCATTAGATATTCTAGAAGAGGATTGTCATCATCCAAAAAGCTTGTGGAGATGTCGAAGACTCAGTTTAGGATCAGGGTTTGATTCCCTTAAAATAGGATCTTATCTCATTTATTTTAACTAGATTAGATTTTGTAGCTACTCAATCCCTCTTTGGAGGATCTCAGTTAAACATTGTAAGGCTATGAAGCCAATCATTTCTACAGTGTAATTGAGGGGGAAAAGGAGTCTCGAGGACTGTGTTTTGAGATTGAAGACTCTTATGCACTCTTTTATGAAGAAGACCTTAGAATGTATTCTGGAATTATAAGTTTATTTCACTATTATTATTCATACCTTCATCTTTCCTTCTTTTCTGTACTTATGAGTTGAGTTTTATATTCATTACCTTGTTTGCTTAATGATTGGTAGTTGTCATCTTACCTCTACATTAGTAAACTAAAAGCATAAGTAACTATTGCTAGTTATATTCGACCCTTCATATGTTTTTAATGTATGTAATGATGCTGATATAGTTAGTTTTCTTCATCCATCTTATTCAACAAATTATCTGATCAATTATCTCTAACCTCTCTTGCCTTAGTCTGCAAACCAGTTAGCCATTTTAGTCACATCTCATCTTCAACCCATCTATGTTACACTTTGTGTTTCAAATATATGAATAGAAATTTCTTAAACAAGTAGGGAAATATGTCAACCTTTTACCTTACTAAGATCTCTCTTTGAAATTGGCTTGGTACAAGAAGACTATTTAGGAGTTCATTAAATTATTTACTCTATTAATCTTTACTAATTTCTTTTGATTCTGGTTGGATATTGCAGCTATTGGAGGCAAGTATTTGTCTGTAACGTCATATGGAAACCTTTCTACTTTATTCGATTTGGGAGGAGTGGTGGGTGGAATTCTCACAGGCCATATTTCTAATAGGCTTGATGACAGGGCTATCACAACAGCTAGTTTCATGTACTCTGCAATTCCAACACTCATTTTATATCAGGTTTATGGAGGTATCTCAATGTTTTCCAATATTGTTCTCATGATGATTTCTGTAATATTTTTTAATGAAACTTATGCACTCATTACCACAACCATTTCAGCTGATCTCGGTACACATGGCTCACTTAAGGGCAATTCAAGAGCTTTGGCAACCATCACGGCTATTATAGATGGTACTGGGTCTGTTGGGGCTGCCTTGGGGCCACTTCTAATTGAATTTATCTCTACAGATGGTTGGAATGGTGTATTCAACATATTTAATTCCTGGCCTTCTTTTGAGCCGCATGGTTGTGGCAGAGATTGTGGACAATATTGGCAAGGAAAAAGAAAGGTTTAGACAACAAAAGATTGCAGGTAATACATAGGGTCTTTATATCTATATATATCTAAATAGTTTGTGGAGTTGCAATTTTGATTTCATAGAGTACACATGAGATATTGTTGCAGGGATTTCTTTGTAGTGTCATTTATCTAACACCCTCCTATCTCTGTAACGCAGGGTCAATCATTCAACCACTGTTGATAGAGAGGCACTGAGATGATTTGGCAAAGTTCATGTAGGAGTTGTATCTCACTAATGAGAAGATGCAGATACTTGTATGCTTGGACCCTCATGCTGTATAAATACAATGATTCTTTGCCTCATTCTGTAGATGTCCTTTATTTTGTCAAGCTGGAGAATTGGCATTGCCTACTTGATGAGAGCTATCGTGGGTTACAGGAATGACAGACGGTTTAAAATTAATTGGAAAGAAAAAACAATTGACATAGACAATATATTTTCCCTGATCTGTATTTCTTTGTATGTGATGTATTTTTGCTATGTTAGTTGTCATGGACTAGAATATCGAACCGATACCACTGCAACACTTTATCTAGATTGATCACTGGTTACATTATGAATGTAGGCGAGTGATTCGATCTAGTAGGTGAGGGATTGAAGAGACTGTTGCATCATTTTTCAATTGTCCTAGTTAGGAAAAGAGGAATTTCCCCCCATAAGAAAGGGGGAGGCAGGGGAAGGTTTTCATATGAATTATTTATTGCAGTTGCTACCATTATAAGTATTTCTGTAGGGGAAGGTTTTCATATGCATTATTTATTGCATCTACTACCATTCTGAGTATTTAAGAAGTCTTTTTTAAAACTCTTCAAAGCTGAATTTCTCCCAATATTTTCAAACTTTGTATGAGATGATGTTGAATTGTAATTAAAACCTATATTTCCTTTCTAATTTATCAAGTCACTATCTATGCATGTAGATGTTCTGTTGATAAAAAAATTATCTTTAAAATAAGCCTAAAAAGGTTTGAGAATTAAAGGATGATGACCAGTGTGCAGACCTTGTTTGTCTAAACATGCAAACTCTACAATTTCTATTGTTCAAACATCCCTACATAGAAATCATTCCAATTACTAATAATAAAACAAATTATTCTACCCATCCATTCATATGGATGTTGTAGGAATGATTCAAGTCAAATCATACAGAGTTGGAGGGTGTTTTAATGGAAAATACAGACATGTGTATGCTCCAAAATATTAGTAAAATGTGTCGCTATAAATGAAGGCGAATTGATACTCCCAACATGCAAACAAGGGAATTTGACGCATAATGGACAACATGTTTCTGTAGGACAAATTATTGAATGTTCAACAGAGTATCCACACCGAGTTTTAGTCACAGAGGAGTGTGGGCAGCACTGTGGGGTATATCAATGATTGTAGCCAACCAATAGAGGGTTGTTAATTTGGTGTACATAGCCTACTCTAGAGTTAGCATACTCTGATTGAACACCATTAATAAATATTTGTAGAAATAAGTACACTAATCTGTGGTTGTGACATTTAGAGATTGAACACCATTAAAACAAATTAATAAATATTTTTAGAAATACATACACTAATCTATGGTTGTGTCATGATTACATTTATAGATTGAACACCATTAATAAATATTTGTAGAAATACATACACTAATCTGTGGTTGTGTAGGTTTATGTTTAATAGCCCTTCTAGTAGTATGCTAAAGTAGACACTATCATACATAAGTAAACTTGCAATTAAGACGTCGACACCAACTCCAACCCACGACAATAATGGTCACAACTTAGCAAGGCACAACGTGAAGGCTTACGTAGCTCTCTATGGATTAAATCAATTATTTTATTTTGCATTGCCTTGACTTTTTCCTCTACTGAATTAATTGTTGTTACAAATGCAACTCTAAAATGTTTAGATTGGTTTTGCAATTAAGACATCCAGTTGAAATTCTGAAAAGTTGTCTCTGTTCAAAAATAAAAGATGTTTATATTAGTTTTGCAATAAAGTCATCGACACCAACTCCAAGCCATGACAATAATGGATCCATTCATAAATGAAAATGTTTAGATTGTTTTTGCAATTAATACGTTGACAACAACTCCAAATGTAATTCTGAAAAGTTGGCTCAGTTCAGAAATGAAATATGTTTAGATTGGTTTTCCAATTTTCCAATGCAGATCAAAAACGAGTTCTACATAGACTTTTGAAGTAGTTATTTTGTAAGCCTTGAAGGAATTTTTGTAGTAGCTATTAAGCAACCTAGGTCTATCAGTTCCAGAAGATACTACTTTACAGTGGATGTTGGCCAGTGTTTTTCATATAAAATGTTCTGAATGTACATATTTTTCTAAATTCATAGTTAAGGAATTGGAGCTTATTGAGTAAGAAAACACTATATCAAGAATTGGAGCTTACTGAGTAAGAAAACACAATCATTTCACATGTTGATGATTCATGAACACAATCAAATTCATCCATTGTTCACCCATGAAATTTTAAGGAGAAAGGCATTTATATAATTGTCACAGGAGACAATGCTTTTGTCATACTTTAGAGCATCTTCACGAGAAATAGCTCTAACTTCCGTCTTCTAGGTTCTCTTTTTATGGATAACTTCCAAAGAAGAACCGACAATAGACCTAGAATAAAGCTTGTTTCTTGTACATCTCCTCTTCTTTACTTGCTCAGCATGAATGTCGTAGTGATGGGAATAACAAGCGATGAGTGCACATGCATAACCCACTATACAAAATCTGCAACATATAGCCATAAAAATTGACCAGTTGACCTTCTTGTGTTGTTTTCGGTACATTGCAGTCTAGGTAAGCTTGGATGGATTCAGGTGCTTTTGGAAATACCTCTTACATTTGGAATCGACAAGCAAGAATACCTATCTATTTCCAAGGAAAAATAATTGAGAATTGAAACTATTAGATGTTTCACCAGAAAAGCATAATAATCCATGTGGTCAACAAAGATGGAGGCATAATCCATAGTATATAATAATGTTACCTTCACTGGTGATGCTAATTCAAGATGGGGACCATCTTTGTACACATAGGGGTCCTTGGTACATCATGATTTGGGAACACAACTATTCAACCAACAACCAAGACTTCTCACAGAGAATCAACTTATTTTTTTTGGACTTCCTTGTATACTAGTGACCCACTAAAGATTTTTCTGTGCAATTCATCAACTATGACTATAACACATAAAATGTTTGGGACTCTTGCAGAACATATGGTCTCTAATATCTATATCGGTTCCAAAGAAATGCTAGTTCTCTACTGCATCTTTTGACTATAATGAATTTTAGTCACTATGACAGTATCTTTAGCTTCAATTTTTAGTCAATGCACTTTGTGGTCTCAACAAGTAGGCCAATTTGTTTAACTGTTTTAACTTTTAGGATTGAATTCCCCTGGAAAGAATAGTTTTTCAACAAACCTTGCATAAACTCCTTTCATGAAGAATTTTGTGAATGAAATGACATCCAAGTTTCCTCGTGTTTCTCTAAGTTAGTTCATGTGGGCATTTTCCAAGGGTGTTTTGTAAGTTCCATTCTTAATTTGGATCCATTCTAAACTATTTTTGTTGTGCTCCAGAAGGCTTGTAAGTGTAATCAAAGAAAGGGATACTAACGTCAATTATAGCGAATTGGAATTATCTTCATTGTTAAAGGGATGAGTAGGCTGGGATTATGGATGAAGTGTCGACCATATTTTGATGAGATTTCAAGATAGGACTTCAATCTGAATTTCTAAAACATGGCTTTCCATATGGACATCATCACCACTTTGTCAAATCAATGGCATTTATAAGGAAATGGGATATAGAAGGACTACCAAAATTGAGAAGGGGTGGTAAATTTTGAAGATTGGGGTTAATTCCAGTCCTCAAGATAGATGAGATAAGATAATTTTATTAATGTCCACCTAATAACCACAAAAGTGGGTCAATGGGACTGAAGATGACAACATGTATGAGTACAATGTGAGAGTGCAAACGCAGCTCCTAGATAATGCCGAAATTTTCATAAAGAAATAAAACAAACTGCATTACAGCATCACGATGTATATGGCCGTAATAAAAAGGTAATTTGGATGAAAAATATGTGTTCCAAATTTTGTCCTAGAGTGGAAGATTGTTGACGGTGACTTTCTATGCATATTGAAGAAAAGGAGGTGGAACACTGTAGTCAGTTGCATTTGAAACAAGAAAGGGATGTTTATTGAGAAGATGATAGGCTGTGAGTGCTAAGAAAAAGAGTAGGTAGATCTCATTGGAGGTTTATTATGGGTAAATAAGTCAATATGAGTAAGGAGTTGGGTAGGCTGTTGAATCAAGGGATCCCATATAGGTTTGATTTTCCTTCTTGTTATATTATTGTTCATGTGGGATTCCAAGCAACTTGGCATTTACCTTTCCGATTTGTCTTTCCATCCACCAGTCGCCTTTGATCTTAAATGGGCTATCTCTTTCTTATACATTGGATTGGAAGTGGCCCAACCCAACTAGGAAAAAAATAGAAGTGGCCACCCACCCGATCCCCTATCACATGTAGAAAGTGATCTATGTGCGCATTATGGAACAAAAAAATCATCGATGAATCAACAGATGAACCCAATTCAGCACGCTTGAACTGGACGCGTAAAAGAAGGAACGATAGGAGGACAATTGATGGAAACGGTAAATATGTTTTGGTTTTGCTACCTCACAAGCAATCACTATGATCAAATAAGAAACTGTCCAAAGTATCCATATCAAAGAGAAGACTAAAATCAATGGAATTACCACAAAAAGATCTGTAGGAGGATGTCAGCGAAATGAAGATGAGGGCAGAGCAATATAAGCAGAGATATAAAAATATCATTGACAGGTGCTGAAGATTTACCTCTTCTTGCATTCTGTCTCGTGTGAAGACCAATATAGTGTCATAATACACTGTAATACAACAGAAGTCAAGCGTTGCCTCTTTGCAGTTCAGATCAGACCCCTATACGCCTGGTACTTCTCTTAAGTATGCCCTGGTACAATGATTCAAATAGGAAAGACTGAGACACCATTGTGAGATATATCAGCTCTGCCTGCTCAATATTCGAATAGGAATGGTTTCGGCTTGCTCTACCTGCTCAATATTCGAATAGGAAGGGTTTCGGCTTGCTCTACCTTTGTTCACTTCAGCTTAGTCAACTTTCTAGAGTGGCGCTATCGAAAATCGTTTTCCCTCTACAAAATTTTGATTTTGAATATTGGAAAATTTTCCCTCTCAATTGAATTTTGAAAAAGTGGTGTGTTCAAATGTTAAATGGGGTGAGATGGGGTGTTTGTAAAGTAATTTTTTTGAGGATTGTTAGTAAAGTAATAAAAATAAATATTATATAGGAAAATGTTTGTAAAGTAAATTTTTTGAGGATTGTTTCTTTATAATTAAATTGATTGTGTTAAGGGTTATATATTTTAAAGTTGTTTTTATAAGATAAAAACCAAAACCAACTTATTTTGGAGAGAGTTTCATTTTAAGGTGTTTTTTTTAAGGATAAGTATGATATATTATTAGCCATAAGGATTAGTTCAAGTAATCATGAGTCAAATGAGAGATATTAGATCTCTCCCCCAAAGTTGGGGAGGTCATGGGTTTGTCTATGTTGATCCCCTTGAGGTTGGGTGCTTGGAACTCAGGCACCAATATTCCACCATGTTTACCAACATTCTACCATTGTGGACTTTTACACGATGCAAAAGTTTGATGGTAAAAATATAATTTTAAATTTTAAATCAAGAATATTCTAGTGGTAAAAAAATGTGATGCATTTTCTCTTGAATGTCATCGTACCGAAAGTTCACTTGAGATGAGTTAGAGCTCAGATGCATTTCTCTACAACTAGAGTTTTCCCTAACCGCCACCTTCTTCCTTGATAATAGTTTTGTTCACGTTGCATTTGTTTGGAGAACTAGCAACAGTGATCCTGGCTTTGGATTTATTGATGGTCACAGTCAGAATTTGTACTTGTTGGACCTGCAATATCTGAACTATGCCCTCATTTGGTGTAGGTCGTGTGCGCAATTTGGAGTTGGTTGAATCTATTCATTGGCCTCTTCTTCATGGGTGAGCCTTCCTTGTTTGTTGGCCAGAGGAGATTTTCCAAAAGGGTTGATTCCATCCCCATTCTCGACTTAGGGCACTCTGTGGCAAAAAAGAACTCTATCATTCTAACAAAGTGAAGTTTAGTCAATAAATTTTTAGGCCTTTGGCCCAATCCTAGGATTGTACTATAATGGATTTCCAATAATTGGATTGAGAAAGACTCTACTACTGTGTTTTATTGTGGAAGACGTTTTTATGTATATATTTTTTAAACCAAAGAAGATCGGGACCTAATCTTGGCCTTAATTAATGTCGCTAACGACTCATCCAATTCTTCTACCCCATGTTTCAAGATTGTTCCAGATGCATTAGGAGATGAAGATGATATTGACATTGAGAGTGATAGACCTAGTCCCGGATCCAGTGGTGTTCATGCTTCTAGTGGTTTCACCGCCTCGAGTGCTCTTGATGATATAAAATTTTTTGATGTAACAAGTAGACCATGGGAACATCAAGAATAAAGAGGTCGTGTGCACACTCTAATGGCGCGAATGGTTACCTTCAACAATGTTTAACATAACTTCAACATGGTTTAGCATTCATATGACATTGAGAAACATTTAAAACCCCTCCTATGACATTTAAAACATTTAAAAGTCAAAATGTATGAGGATAAGAGTGCATTAAACTTAATAATTTTTTATTTATTTATGATAAATCTTTAAATATGGTTTTTCTTAATCCTATTGAATATGAAACTTAAAAAGAAGA
>JASDQU010186694.1:12196-25742 GCA_032191745.1 Picea mariana | reverse complement strand
CTCTCGAATCTGAGGCTTCAATGGAAGATTCATTTCAATTGCCTTTCCAGCAATAGATAATCCACTCAGAAAATGTACCCTTTTCAAAATTCCCATAATTGTGCAAAAGTGTTTACCCATCATAACATTTCACAACAATTGAATATCCATTTTTGTAGCATTAAGTTCCATGTCTATATCCCAATCAATTTATAAACAAAAGAATTCCCCTTTCATAGAGTGATCATCGAATGCGACATCGCTATACATTCAAGCTAATGAATCGTACCATGCAACTTGTCAATGAATCTTCTATGTAATTAGATCACATGACCACCTATAAATAGAACTAGATTGGGTAGATCAAACAATGTATGAACCTGTTGTAATGAAATGTACTGCTGGTGCATTTGTTGCCATCTCAAGTTTATTAGACTAAATTACAACTGAGTAGAAACAAGCCGAGAATAACAAATACGGTGTAAAATTTGTTTGCTATAGAGCAAAAACAGGGGAACAAGGTTGCAAGTGCTATGAGGATCCAAAATGCAAGCTCTGCAAATGCTCTTACCATATCTCAAAATGATATCCAAAATCACGTAGGCACATATAAATGCATTTACTGAATACATTAACAGTTACAACATTTGAGAAACAACAATCTTTGCAACTCTGTTTCCAATTCATGGTTGATGACAATATTACAAAAGAAATTGGATTTGTGAGGTTGCAAGTGGGATCCCAAAATGTATATATTGTTGTTGCAAACCAACAAACTGTAACTTCACTATGTGATATTAAAAGTATGCCAATTTCTCTAGGATTTTCATTATTATATGCAAAATGGACATGACACTTGATCCCATATATGCATACTGAACAGTTTCCTTTGAGCCTAGAAGATTAACATGCTTGCTCTATTGTTGATCTTGTCCCTATAGCCCTCCATACACAACTTACAAGTTTTCAGGGCAAGGAGAAGGGTGCACTTCTTCAACACTTCACAACCATCAGTTGAGCAAAAGATAGAATGGTTAAGGGTTTTATGGAAGCAAATTTAAAAACAAAAGGGACACATATGGGTTTATAAGTGGGTATTGGGGGTATTACGAAAAGAAGTGGCAAGGACAAGTGGTATAATAGAATAACAAGCTTGAAATGTTGTCTTTACAATAAATTTTCTTCATTTTCAAAAAATCAGAAGGATCAAAAAAATGCTTATCTCAAGTCACCCTTCGAGTTGATACTTACATATCTAAATTCTGAGTTATTTTTTGCAGGAACTTGAGCTTTGAAGACCATCCAGAAAATCTAAGTGTGCATGAGCGGATTTGAAGAATGCATCTAGGCTACTAGGACACTGTTGATATATTGCTTGTATGTAGTCCCAGTACCAGAAAAAAAATCATGTTGTTTCCTTTGGGATGTTTGTTAGCGAGCAACCTGCTATAAGAACAGAGATCGGGCATGGGAACAAAGACCTCCTTCTTTTCAACAAGCTTCCTTGTCAACTGTTGACATTCCCCACTTATTCGGAAAACATAAAAGAGTTGTTGCATTGTATTTTAAACTAAACCACTAACCATATGTAGTTATTTATTCATTGTCCTACCCTACTTGAGAAAAGAGAAAGCCTTTTTTCAAGTATAGGAAAATTTCCAATGAAGCCATGTGTGTAACAGATTTATAAGTAGACTCATATCCAAATATAGAAAAGATACCTCAATGGTTGTTCGGACATGAAAAACCAGTGGCTCTTATGGAGATGATTCCAAGAAATGTTGAAGGATGGAGGAGTATTGCGGCCTGATGATAGTTTGGAACCAAGCTTCAATGTAGTTCTTGTTTCCTTGGCTCTCTCTTGCTGACATATCATGAGGCTCTTCTGAGAACTGGTTATCACACTCCGTGATGCACAAACAATCTGCTGACAAACATGCCAAAAAATCCCCAATCTTTGGCTCTAGTATTTTCTCTTCATCTTGTGTGGTCCATAATTCTTCGATTTCCTCTATCTTCTCACAAGGGCTACTGGATGAAACTTCTAGATCCTCCTCATGTGGACTATGTTCATGGGTCTTTGGTTCCTCAACTGATTCTTGAAAAACAAACTCATTTGTGGTAGCAACTCTGGACTGTGAGCAAGGATTTGAAAAGATCCTTGCATGGGTATTTCCTCCTTTGCTCAACAAATGCTTGAGCATTTTTACATTCTTCTGGCTGATCTGCTAATCTTTGTCTCACACATGGACTAATACATGGGATTTTTACAAAATGGAAACTAAAACTTCAAGGAGATAAATGAGATATTACACACCACACTTGTATGAAAGGAAACACACTTTCATGAAAACAACAGTAAAGGCTTTGGGGAAACTCCCAATAGTGACTGTGTAGGTTCTTACCTCCCGTCTTATTGCTTCCCCTCCCCCAAGCTGTGTAATTTAAAGACAACACATTTGCATGAAAAGAAACACACTTTCATGAAAAGAACAGTCAAGAATTTGGGGAAACTCCCAATAGTGACCACGTAGGTTCTTACCTCTCTTCTTACTACTTCCCCTCCCCCAAGCTGTGTAAATTAAAGGAAACGTATCTAACTAGGATTTAATCCCTTTGTAGCACCTCCCCGACAATGGTGCCAAAAATGTTGGTGGAAATATATGCATAAATTCCATACATTAAATCATCAACCCGGGGCTCATAAGATTTGAGATGCAAGCACAGGAAATGCGGAATGAAATCCAATTCTAGCTTATGCTAACAAACTACCGGAAATGAATCAGTAAGCAATGAATGGAAAGAAAAGAAACAAGTTGCAATGTATTCTAAGGAAAAATAAAATAAAAGTAGCACGGCGTATGTAGAGAATTGGGGCCCCTACAAACCTAACACATGCTGTGAAAAAACTTACAGACTAAATGAGTACTTCAAAGACGAGTAGAATATCAGTAGTTGATTTTTATTGAATGAAATGAAGGATTACAATGTTCAATCATGGCTTTCCAATACTAATTCCCTCCTACATCAATACTAATCCCCCCTCTGCTCCATGGTTGTATATATATACAAAAAAGAACAAGGGGATCGATCAAAACTAATTCCCTCAAATCAGTCTGGTCTAAGCATAATTAGCTTACAAGATATTTGGTTTCCTCTTTATAGTTGATCTTGGTTTGCAAAGATAACCAAGACATGATTACAAATGATTTTACATGACATAAAAATGTTGAGAATATCTTGATTCAGTGTCTCTTGTTGGTTGGACTCACCCATTCATCTAGAAGATTGGAGAAGGCAGGCGCAACTGTAAATATGGACAAACCCAGATTGGAAAAATATTGATATCTCCCTGATTGTTCGTGATTTTGGAAATTTTCCCACGTGTCAGCTAAATAGACGCATTCTACAGAAAATCCACGTTCCAGAATTTCTAGATTCTTCTTCATTTTCTCGAGAATAGACGTCGAAGTCTGCTCCTGCTAATCTAGCAAAATTTGGACTCGTCCTTTGACCACGTTCTAGAGGTCCACACATGTGACCTGGGTGTGAAATAATGAACACCAAAGTATGTTGGAGGTATTTCTAACAAAACCCATTTCTTCATTTTGGCCCCAACGATGTGTGTCTATGCTAAACATGGAGGTTTGGTGCAAGAACAGAACTATCACAAACCTTCATTGGAAAGATTATTCTAAACCATTTCTAAATCATTAAAAACAAGGGAAATTATAATAATTAACAACATTAAGCTTGTTAAACATATCAACTTCAAAAGTGTGGGAAAATACAACAATAGGCATAATAAACATGTGTGAGGATAGGGTGAAATGGTTAAAAAGAGACCAACTGATGATGTAAAATATGTCAAATTGGTGAGCCAACGGGTTCTTCCTTGTTTATTAGTCATAATTAGTCATTATACAATCTCCTATATTTTAGGGGAGAATATTCCACCTGGAGAATATTCTCTTTCAATTGACACTTCAGTTTGACTAGTTGAGTTGAGTTTAGATGCTGCATTGGTTTTGTCACCGTGCAACATTGGGATCATCACCAGCTAATGCACACTTTCCTTGGGATCATCACCAGATTGGTGCATTACCCTTGATTCTGTGATCTACAACTCACTACTCTATGTTCAATCAGTTAATTGAAGACTAGTTGACTAGGTAACTCAGCTAGGTGGCAGTTCACTCTCGTAACTGCCTGAGAGACTAGACTAGGTGGACGTTCACTCCCGTAACTGCTGGTGTGTGTCCAGATCACTCTAGACCACCACTATGGCGCATTGGTTCTCCTCTAGTGCGCACTCATTGAGTTATATAGAGTATATCATGTGTAAATTATTCAATATTCATAACGATTAATGAGAATTCTTTCATTCTTTCTCTCCTTCTTCTTCTTTCTCAAATTCTCTCTGCAAATGTCTGTATTATTGTTTATCTAGATCTATTTTATGTACATTCAACACATTTACACAAAAACCCTGATGATATTGTAATCTTCCATTTTCTCAAGAACTCTTTTTCCCTTCAAAAAAGTCATTGCTTCCAACGATAGTTGCAAAGTGTCTCCCCCAAATAAAAAATGATTGAATTTAGACACAAAATCAGAATATACCTCATAGAAATGATGGTTGACTCTCTGCATTCATAGAGATTGGAACCACATGCTCACAGGGTCGACCTTTATTTTCACTCTCCGGGCAATGTTTAAACCCTCAAAGGTATGACAATATGTGATAGCAAATATCAAATAAGACGACATATAAAAAAAAATTATCATTCTTGAAATTAGTCAACTGTGCAGTGATTTCATTTGAAATAATCTTCGCCCAATCATCCAAGATAGAGTTTTCATGAACCAAGAAATGCATTATATATAATATAAATCGGGGAATGGTTTATGTAGAGTTCTGGCTAGCAATTCGAGTAAATAACCAGACAATTTATTTATAAGGATTTTTTAAAGAACTTCCCTGAATTCTTGATATATATTCAGGCATTGATGTAGGGTAATGCAAATACTCTTGAAGAAGCTCTATTCCATTATTCCTGCTTTTTAGGAAATTTAAGGTTCCTCCCCTTTATAAACTAGATTCGACTCTGGCAATTTCAACATCTCTCTAAATATCGAAGGTGCCAATGAAATAGGAGAACTACTCTGCAATACGATGACCCTTTTGTTTTGAATAAGCTTATCAACGCACTAGGTGACAATATCATTGCATTCAAATACTTCTATAACACATACCACGAGAACTATTTCTGAGGTCCACACTTTGTTTTTCTCTTTACCCAACAAATTTGAATAATACCAATAGGAGCGGGACCAATGATAATTATGTTTTTCTCTAGCGAAGAGATTCAAAGTATCCCCACAAAATTATTGTTTTCTCATAGTTGTCTTTGTAGATCTTGTCATCTTTTCTTGAAATATTACTTTGCACAGTAAAATGAATTTGAGTTAGATTTATTTTTACGGAAAAATTAACCCAAAATAACTATCAATATCCTCAGTATAAGCATCATTAATTAACAACCGCTTCAAAAATAAATTTAGTAGTTGGGTCTGTAGGGATAATAATAAATGTGACATAGAAAAATGTGAAGAGACAAGTAATGGTGGAGAATCAGGTTGGGCAAATAGTATGAAAAGGAAGGTCCACAAGTGTGAAGGTCCATGAGTCCAAAAGTATGAACGTATGAAATGGCTAAGTGTTGGAAAATGTCAGGCGGACAATGGAGAGAGTGGAGGTGTATCACATAAGTCTGCAAGTCCAAAAGTCTGAAAGTCTGTGAACATAATGAAAATGATTAAGTATGGTAGTCCTATCAAAACCAAGAAAGGGAAAAAGAAGGGAAAAGAGAAAAAGGGGAAAAGGAAAGTATAGAAGGGGGAAAAGAATAGGTAAGAAAAGAAACAGGGAAAATAGAAATAGGGGGGAAGCACAAAAGGGGTTCAATAGGTTCCTATACTTGTGGCTCCAGAGTGTGGAGCAATATATAAGAACATGCAACTAGGAAGGTAACCAATTCCATTTCATCAGTAGAAAAGTGGTTTTAGCACAAACAACATCAACTAGGTAAGTACACATGAAAAAACCCACACCAAATCCTATTGGTGCTTCTAATGACTTATTTACAGCCTATTAACAGATAAAATCCAAGCCCAATTGAGGATTGAACCCTTGTCATTAATCTGGTACATGGGTGGAACCCATTCTAAATTGAAGTGTTGGGCATCTTTCTCACCATATGATCTGCAGAGCATGGTAGTTGTCGATATATAGGGTTCCTTAAGATGTTGAATTGAACATAGCCTATTTGAATTGGTTTTGAATGACATAGGATCATACCACCAATCTATGATTAAGCTAGCTATTTCTAATTCTTGAGCTTTAAAATTTTCCAAAAATTGTGTATTCAAACTAATTTCAGGTGATTTTAATTTCTACGTATCATTTAAATCTTAAGGTCTAAAAGACCCTACTACTTTCTGGGATGTATTAACAACTATGCAATTTCAACATGTGAGACAATCTGGTGTACCATGTCATAGTAAGGAAGAATGGTCGGATTTGCATCTACTCGGTGGAGATATGACCTTTTGATATCTACATGTGTATCTATGTCAACATCATTCTCATTAGGAAAATCTCTACTTTCAAACATTTTGTGAAACATTTTGTGAATCTGGCCCCAATCTAGGCACCCCTTTATCCCTGTATTATGAGTAGTGTCTGAAAAGAAGATTGAATTGGGGTTTTTCTCCTCATCATATCTTGTCCTTTGAATCCTCTCCTTATGCTTCTTTCCCTTAGCTTTCTGGGTCATATTATCTACATATGCCATAGTTACATATAAAAGTTATGAAAACTTAAAATGAACTCATAAGAGGAATTCATCACCTAATTTATTCATATTTGGATTTTACCTCTTACCGGAGCTTTTTTTTTCCACGTTGGAGATTCCGCGCTGGAAACCCACCCCAGATACTTCCCCACATAGTGGCTGGTATGGGAGTGATAAAGCTTCGCAGCCCCAAGGGACACAGGTTTCGAACTCATGACCTCTCCCCAAACTGGGAGAGTGTGCGCATGTCTTAACCAATTGTGCTATCCCATGGGATTTTACCTCTTACCAGAGCTTAAGGTGATTTGAAGTCAAATTTCGATATGCCGAGACTATTGTAAGAACATTCAAAAACAAGTAGAGGGTTATCACTTATTTTCATAGATTTAGGCATGAAACTAAGTGAAGCAGGTGGAAGGTCTTCGAATCATTTTACTGAAAACAATAAATTTCACGTAATCTGAGTTAGTTTTTATTGGTCAGAAAATTTAACGAAAGGCTGCAAAAAAATGAGAAATCAGTCGAAAATTCAAATTTCAATAGAATGAGATATTAAAATGATAGGTTAATAATAATTATGGTGCCATATTGCCGAGTACGTGGGCACCTCAAGAATTAGCGAATATTTATATTTATGGGTACCTCTTTGATACTCGATATTTTGAAAAAATGAGTTAACAATTTCAGGTATTTGTAGCTTAACATACCATTTTCAAAGAGTAAAATTAGTGAAGTTAATTTCCTTAATAAGATTATTAGTTTATGACTGGTTATGAATTAAACCAAAGGGCTTTAGCTCTTATAGCAACCAAACATTTGCAAATGTGGGTTCATCATCTCTCTTTCACTCGACATTGCTTCATTACCCACGAGTGTCCATAGCCCTAACGAAGTTGTCTTAATAGCATACAAGCATAGCCCTAGTACTAATGAGCATTCCTAGCCCCGATGGTTTACTTGTACTTCCCACACTTTTATAGTGCTTTCAACTTCCCATTCATTTCATTTAACATTCTTGCTCACCCTTTTGATTTATAAGTAAGAATTGTGTATGCAATTGAGAAGGATAATTTGAAGGATGGAAATTTATCTCAGAATGTAGAAATCTTGGTGAATCTTACTAGTCCTTAATATGCAAACTATAAAATGTTTTGTGATATTTTTGTAAAAATGTTCAAATTTCTAAGGATTTTATATATTTTCTATAAAACTTGGGTTATTTTAAAGGTAAAATAATTTTATTCTATAGAATTTGGGAGAACCACTTTAAAAAAAAATGGAAATTGACAAATCTTTTTTGGGGAAAAAGCATGGAAAATTAACCCATGGGCAATATATAACCCCTAAAATTTTCCCTGAATTGATTGTATAAGAAGTGGGGTGATACTAGAGTTAATTTGATAGCAAATGATATGTGTATAAAAACTCAATCCATAAGTTTTCCTTCATTCTTAATTATTACTAATGTCAATTTACTTATATAAAGTGGGTTAAGCTCAAATGATAAATAAGTACTTTCCTAAAAATTAAAACTACAATTATATCTTATATCAAGCATAAGAGTTCCCCCACAACTATAGGTAGTAATCTATAAATTCAAGATATTATAAAGATAATTTAGATAAAATAACCCTTTATATTTTATAACCCGTGGTATAGCTTCCATTGTGTGACCAGAGCTAGACTAACTACAACATCCTAAAAGCTTTTCACATAAAAACTAAAACCTGGAAATAGAATAAAAGGAAACCAAACAATAATCATTTAATAATAAACAGATAAACTCGTAAGAAAATTAAGAACAAGAAAAAGAAAAGGAACAACCTAAACAAATTTCTACTATTTACATGACTAACAATTACCACCAAAAGGTGGTTATAAAAAATATTTCTTTGAAATTTAATCATTCACAAGGAGGCTTTCAACCCCCCCCCCCCAATGTTTTTAAAATAAAAGTTGAAGGGCCAATTTTTTTGGAAACTTGAAATGGACCTAGACACAAATGTTGAAATTTGGTATGTTTTCCTTCGATTTCATGGGCCTAGTCCCATTTCATAACCAAATGACCAATTTGAAAATCGTTATCGTTGAGTGAATGTTTATAAAACCAATGCTTAATTAATTGTTGATATACATGAAATTTACTTTTGGTTTTTTCTCGTTCATCTTCCAATTTCAATAAAGTATCAATCCTTTTTTGCATAATCAGAGAGACATCTTACCTATAAAATTGGGCCAATTGAAGAGAAGGTAGGAAAACATTAGGAGGAAGAATTACTTCCTTGCCATAGAGAAGAAAGAATGGTGAATTTCTTAATGTCACTTTTGGTGTTACCCTATCAACCCACAATGCATTGGGAAGATATTTATGCCAATCCTTTTAATGATCATGAGCGGTCTTTTCGAGGATACAAATTAATTTTTTGTTAGTGCATTCTACTAAACCATTATCCTGAGGATAATAATTAGCAGAATATTTAATTGTTATACCTTTTTATAAATCGTATTCAATCAATTTCAAAGACGTAAAATAAGTTCTGTTATCAAAAACTAGGGAACTTGGGATACCAAACCTGGTAATGATATATTGATCTAGGAAGGAGATCACATGATTCTCATTGTCTATCTTCAAAGGAATAGCTTCAATCCATCGGGTGAAGTAGTTTGTTGTATTCAAAATGAATTTATGGATCTATGAAGAGTTGGGAGTGATCTCCCCAATTATATCTAAACCCCATTGTTTGAACAGAACTTCAACCATGAATGGATGTAGTGGAAAAGAAGGCCTATTTTCTCTTCCAGCAAATGTCTGACAGACTTTGCATTTCCTTGTGTAAACACATGCATATTTAAACAAGGTATGCCAGTAATAACCACCACGAAGGATTTTGTGCATGGTAGTATCCCCACCAAAATTTCCACCAGTTGATCCATCACGTAGTTAAACCAAAACCCTATTTGCTTCATGTTCTTCTAGACCTAAAAACCACTCCATATATAAGTTGATATTGAGCATATTTTAATCTTAATGCCCTTTTCTTCTTGGTTTCTATGTACTTTGGTGGAGTTCCATGAGTCTAATAATACTGAAGCTCATAATACCACGAATCAGTAGGTACAGACACATAATAATTTATCATATGATAACTTCTAATTCATTTTCCCAACCTTCTTCCTCTAGCTATGAACCTTATGATTTTTCTACTAAATTACATAAGCCCTAACCTCTCACAATTGTTACGATATTTAGAAACTTAGGAGTTAGTTAAGATCTACTTGGTCTNATGCATTAGTATGAATTTGTAGTTAGGAAATCCGACGGTCACGATATGTTCTCGACATAGAGTGATCTGACGGTTCGTACTCTCCTCGATCTTAACGGCCATTGATTTGTGGCTTAACACCCGATTGGTCCATGATCTCTATTTAAAGAGAATGGAGGGTCATTTGCCGATGATCGATTGTGAGAAACTCTCTTGTAATATATCTTTGTAATCTTTTTCTTTTGCATTAATAAACTGCTCCAAGTGGCCACATTGGATGGGGTCGTGGATGTTTCCTCGTAGGGGTTTTACCACGTGAAAACATCGGTGTGTTTATCTTTGATCTGGTTATGTGAGTGGTTACTGAAGATGTTCATCCTCTGTTGGAATATATGTGTTGTCGAACATGGTATCAAAGCTTGTTTGAAGATCCACTCTTGTTGTAGATCGAAATCGTGAAGCTGAGTTGTCTCATTTCCATTTTCTGTCATTTTCGTACATTTTTGGGCTGAGAGGATTGTTCCATTGCATCCGGAGCACTCATTTCATTCAGGAACATTTTTTGTTTCACTCGAAAAGGTTTCTGTTTTCCCAAGATACGACCATTACAGTCAGATTTGGAGGTATAAATTTTGAATACACATTTTTTTTTAAAAATTGCAGAGTAGTGTTTTGGTTTTATTTCAGTTTTGTATTATTTATTTCTAGGTTTCTACTCTTTTAGGTCTGTGTATTCTCTTTAGCCATTACAGTCAGATCCGATGGTATAAAGTTTGAATACACATTTTTTTTTAATTTTTACAGAGTAGTGTTTTGGTTTTATTTCGGTTTTGTATTATTTATTTCTAGGTTGCTACTCTTTTAGATCTACGTATTCTATTTGCCCCACGCCCTGTGTGATCTTGGAAAATAAAAAACAGATTGGAAAATGTGCATCTTCCGAGTAATCTAACCGAGATCTAACCCTTGTTGTCATCGAGAAATGAATTTTTTTCTTGTGTGAAAATATTTTTTTTTAGCACGCTCTCCAACAACAACAACAAAAACAACACCCCCAATCCTCCTTCTGAACATTACAATATGTTTTGTTAGACCATTTGGTTAAAATTTGTTTTATTAAATAAGAGGTCTTGAGTTCAAGTCTCTCTTTTGTTACTTTTTTTTGAAAACGTTCATGCTAACATTGTAAAGTGTATTTCACTTCAAGTATAAAAGTGAATCACTATAAGTAGCTTTAATATTTTATTTTAGAGTTATTTATTTTGCATGCATATTTTTTGTTATAAAGCAACTTCATTGTAAAAGTGATCCCCACATTTCTTTATAAAAGTGGGTCACTTCATAAAGCAACTTACACTGTCACGTGGTCTTTTGTTTACTGTATATGTCTTTTTTTTAAAGGACATAACTCTCACATTCGAAGTTCGTTTTCAGTTCCGTTTTTTTTAAACCGCATAACTTTTTGAGATATTTCCATTCAAATCATCAATTTTAGTTTTTAAATCTGTATTATCTGCATATTTAATATGGATTCTACAAGTAATCTCTTACTTACCAGCACCAACTACTTCCAATGGAAATCCCATATGGAGGATTTATTAAGAAGTAAAGGCTTGTACCGAATTACCTTGGGAAAGGAAACAACACCCACTGATGCTAATAAGAAATCCAAATGGGATAATAGGAATGCCGAAGCACATGAATTAATCGGAATGTCCATCTCTCCTGATTTAAGGTTCCACCTTCAATCAATTGGTAAACCCAAAGAAGCTTGGGAAAATATTGAATCTGTGTTTGGTAAACACAATATTATTCAAGCACAATAGTTAGAAAATCAAGTACTAACTTTAAGTCCAAGTAATTTTTCTTGCATTGAAGACTATCTATCTAAGTTTAAAACACTCAGAACTTTATGTGAAGAATGTATGATAAAGATAGACGAAGATCGTTGCATCTATATTGTTCTTTTCTAAGCTAGGTAGTGCATATTCTATGTTTGTATCTACCTTTTATGCCATGCAAGAGGCTCTAGGGGCAGCTTATAAAAAAACTAGTCTTGAGAACTTTTGTGATGCTTTGATTAGAGAGCAAGATAAGCTAGTACAACTTGGACTGATCAGCATTGCAGGTACCTCCAACAAAGCCTTAGTTGTCCATCAGAAAGATAAACCGAAGAATCCCAAGAAGCAACATCCTCGCCATAAGAACAAGCAATATAAGGGTCCCAAACCCACTCAGACAGTTTTTGCTCCTAATGGAGACAAAGGAGCAAAATATAAAAATAAGAAGACTGACAGACATTGCAACTTTTGTGATAAAGATGGTCATGATGAGTCCAAATGTTTCAAGAAGATGGAAGCTTTAGAAGCAGCGATGAAGAAGCACAACATCAATATTGATTCTACTACTTCTTCTTCTTCTCATGGACATGCACTTTCTGCTTCTGGTTTCTCCTTCAATACACCTTCTACTTCTACTTCTGATAAGTGGCTTATTGATTATGGAGCATCTTATCATATGGATAAGGATAGAGACATATTTTTTACTCTAAATTAATGTAACACCAAGAAAATATTTGTTGGTGATGATAGATCTCTTAGTGTTGAAGGATCTTGAACAGTTCAAGTAGAAAATGGTCATTTCAATGATGTATTATGTGTTCCAAGTCTTCCTTATAACCTTCTATCAGTATATCAAATCACTCATTCAAGCGAAGGTAAAACCGTAGAGTTTTCACCTCACCAAGTTGTAATCAAGGATCTAAAATATCCTAAGCATGTTCTTGCAACTGGAATTACTGATGATATTACCAGGTTGTACAAGTTTGACAACTTTGGGTTATCATCTTTTTCATTAGTTTTTGCTGCTCATAGCGATGACTTGAGCAAACTTTGGCATGAGCGGTTTGGTCATCTAAACTATCGCTCATTGCAACAACTATGTAATCAACAGATGATGACTGGTATTTCTCTTGTTTCATGTAGAGATGGTGTTTGTGTCGGTTGTGTTCACGACAAACATCATCAGGACAGGTTTGAAAAATGTGCCTCTTGGCATGCCTCGGGTCCTTTGCAGCTTATTCACAGTGATTTGTGTGGTCCACTTTCTTCTCCTTCTTTTTTTGGGTGCAAGTATTTATTAACTTTCATTGATGACTTTTCTAGACGTACTTGGGTTTACTTCTTAAAACTTAAGAGCGAATTTTTTGACAAGTTTTTGGCCCACAAGGCCCTTGTAGAAAAGCAATCTAGACATCAAGTTCAAAGGTTAAGAACAAATAATGGAGGCGAATATGTGAACAATTATTTTACAAGTTATTGCACTACATAGGGAATCCAAATGCAACACACTGTTACATATACACCACAAAAAAATGGTGTTGCTGAGAGAAAGAACTGCACATTAAAAGAAATGGCTAATTGTATGATCCAATATAAGGGATTAAGT
>JASDQU010186693.1:0-10224 GCA_032191745.1 Picea mariana | reverse complement strand
GTCAACAACCCTAATTCCTAAACTGGAAATAAAAAACCATAAGTGAAAAATCATGTGCCGAAATCGCCCAAAAATGAAGATGAAATCATAGTGACCCATAACACATATCCAATAGAGGAGGCATTATATAGGCTAAAAGGTATCCCAAGAGATCATAGTGACCCTCATGATTTCTAAATGCAGTTTTGGGAATGTCTTCCTCTTTCATACATATCTTGTGGTATCTAGAACAAAGATCAATTTTGGTAAGTATCAAGCACCACTCAATTCATCCAAAAGGTCATCAATGATAGGAATGATAAATTCTTCTTTGATTGTGAGTTTGTTGAGGGTGCATAAATTAGGACACATGCACTAAGTTCCTTCTTTCTTGAGTACCATGACTACATGGAAAGAATAGGGGTCAATATTAGGACATATAACACCTGCTTCTAGCAACTCTTGAATAATTTAGCCAATTTCATTTTTTTGGGCAAATGGATGATGATAAGGGTGAACATTGGGAGGAATACTCTCTAGTTCTAGAGGAATGTAATGGTCATGGATGTCGTAGGATGGGGAAATTCCATGGGGAGTGTTAAAAACAACTTGGTGATGGGAGAGTATAGATTGGAGGTCAAGATGCACAAAGGTTGTCTCAACTACTTGAATGGAATGGAGTTGGGAAATAATGCCAGAGTGACCTTTTTTTAGCATATTTTCCATTCGGTGGGAACTAATGATACCAGGGGAGCCTACTCTGATGCCTTGGAACTTATAATGTTGTCCCTCCTATTGGAATTGCATGGTTAATTCCTTAAAATCCATAGTGATGGGGTCGAGAGTGCGTATCCATTCAACACCAAGCACAATTTCACAATCGCTCATGTCGATAACAAACATGTGAGATTTCAGGTGGTATTGACCAATTTATAGGAAAACATTTTCACAATGCCCCCCACATTTCATAGAACATCCATTGGAACTCATGATTTGAAAATTGTTGAATGCACATATATAACAATTGATTTCTTGGGCAATGCGGTGATGAATAAAATTATGGTGCTTCCACTGTCAACTAGGATGATGACTTTCCTATGCTTAATGTAGCCAATTAACTTGAAATTTTGGTGAGCAAAGAATCCATTGAGGGAATTCAATGAAATCAATGGTTCAACTTCTGGAGGATTAGAGGGAGGAGTAGGATGATCTACCTAGGGTATCTCTTCAACAGGGGAAACAACAACATCCTCATCAAAAACATCCTCTGAAATGGCCATAAAAAGTTTTTTTTTTTTACACTTGTGTTCTCGAAAATATTTATCATCACAATTATAGAAAATACCCTTGAGTTGGAATTCATCCATTTCTACCCAACTTTATTTATGGATCTTGAGAGGAGGGGCATGAGGAGCAGGATTGGTGGGTCTAGGGCAAGGAAAAAAAGATGTTTTTTTTGTTTTGGGAAGAGACGTCCTATTGTGCTTCCTTGGCACATTTAGTAGCTTCCAACCAAGTCTGGGGGAAAGCCATTTTGACCTTGTCTTAGATTTCATCATGTAAGGCATCAATAAACCATTCCCTGAAGAAGGCATCTAACATGCCTTCCATTCTAAAATCCAAGTGCTCAAAGGTGACGATAAAGTCTTTCACTATGTTAGATTGTTTCAACTTGGTCAAATGACTCAAATGGTGTGTATCAGTCTCAATGCGTTCATAAAGATCGGCCACAAAATGTGTCCAAGAAACATACCCTTGGTGTGAATTTTTACACCATTTTCACCAATTCTAGCGTTAAGTATCTAGATAGAGGACACTCTAACAAAGGTTGGCCAATTCATTAGTGATTCCATGCAATGAGAAATAATTTTCCATTTGAGTGATACAACCCTTGGGGTACGAGTCATCAAATTTATTCACATCGACTCTAGGAAAACACAGTTCACGATGAGGGTGATTAAAATGAAAGGCTTGGTAATGGGAAGAATCGACATATTCATGATAGGAAGGTTGTTCATAGGAGGTAGGGTTCAAGAATCGACTCAATAATTTTCCAAGTGTGTCATTGATGGCGACATATTGTTCCTTGAGGGATCCAAGGTTGGAAGTAATGACGTTTATGTCCTCCTTGTGTTGGGTTTTGTCGACAATCAAGCTAGTGCTTTATTGTTTGTGGGTGAGAGTCATTGGTGAAGAGGAAAAAAATGGGCAGGTGGGTCTCCACAGAAAAAGGTTATAGATGAGGGGTATCATGACGAACATGGTGAAGGGAGGAATCTAATGGGATTGGTGGAAAATAAGGATGTTGGGAAGGGTGCGTGGGTCCACAAACAAAAGGATTACAAGTGATAGGTACCACGACAATCAGGGCGAAGAGAGGAATTCAATGGGATAGGTCCCGAATAAGGGTGTCAGTGGGACCACTATATATATGTTTTTTTACTCTTGTGGAGTTATACTCTAGCATGCGGAATACTACATTGACATAATGCCCAAATTGTTAATGGGGAAAATTGTGTAGGAATTTCGCAACCAGGATGTAGGAGGTAGGGTTGTGCGGAAAAATTGTCTTACTATTATTGTTATATTCTATTCTTTTCGCCAGTGTTAGGGTTTCCAGGGTTCCTACAAACAAGGTTTTTTCATGTGTTATAGCTCTCTGATATACATGCGGGGTCAAACAGTAGTACTTGGCCCAATATCTCAAGGCACTAACTAAGGAGGCTCGACCATACCCTTATCCATACTACCTGACTACTCAGGTACTGGAGAGTAGTCTTCCCAAGTGTTGTTCTTGGTGCCACTATAGCAGTCAATTGACCAATAGGCTGATCTATAGTTGGTTTTAGGATAGGTAGGGGACTCCCTATATACCCCATGGTATATGGGAGTGATGGTCATGTGTAGATTTTATCTGATGTAGTACTACTCGAAGGGGTACCAACATGGGTTATAGAGCTTTCCAACAAGGTGAAATGTTTGTTTCAAGTATCCCATGATATCATTTGTATTTCTTGTGTGTAGTCTTCCCTAGTTGTATTTTTGACAAACATCCATGCTTTGGAGATGACGATAGTACATGTCTCTACGCTGGAAAAAAAATTCCCACAATTTTTGTAGAGGAAAGTGCTTTGATACCACTTGTAAGGTACCAGATGTATTATATAAAGTAGGAACATATATATTACGACAATTACCAATGAAACAACAAAATATAGAGAATAATAACACCAACAATGATACCTTTATTGATATAAAACCAAGTTCACTTGCCTCTTCGAAGGGAAAACCTCCAATAGAGAAGAAATCTAATATAATGATTCTAAAGACAAAACTTCATCATGCCTTCTACTCTTATTTATACTAATTTTATCTTCTAAGGAACATTCTAGAGGAAGATCTTTCTAGAAGCGGAAGCTTCTATCAAGTCTTTTTACATTAGAGTTGTTCACATTATTATGTAGACTTTATTTACTAATTTCAACCTTTTTACATAGAAAACATATTATTCTACATACGTAAGGAATTAAGGAGGTTAGATCCCTAACAAAAAATGAGAAATATTAAGCACTATATACTGAGCCAATCATTGACTCACTACCTGATGCATCCTATTTGTTGGATACACACTATTTATCATCTGATGAATATGATGAAATGGTTTGGCTCGCCACATGGTTCTTAATGTTTAGTTTTTCAATGAAGATGGGGTTGCATGGCAATGGAAAATGTCGATGACAGTAGCTTTCCATTTATCCATATTAGTATCGACTTTATTCCATTTATCCATTTAAATGTCCATTGCTCTTCCACGGAGTGATAATTAGTATTCCACGCAATCTCCATATTACTCCCATTTATCTTTGTAAAATATACTTCTGCCTTCTATGAGAATGAAGGCTACGATGTACAACTTTGATTTGTCCACCACCGCGCCCGATTAACAAATGAGATGTAAGATTTTATGTGTATCGTAGGTTTTCTTTGTAGGGGTTTTTATTTTGCCCCTGAATGCCACTTTTTGTGAGAAACAATGCATGGAAAGGAAACATGTCTCAAACCACCAATAATCATTGATTAGGCATTGTGACGGCTTATTTACGAACTCTGTAGGTTATTATGTTTAATTTTGAGTTGAATTTTCTTTTGTAACAGAATAATTTTGGTAAAGAGAAATTGGTAAAATGACCTACTTTGCCTATGGAGAAATATTAGAATAAAGAAGAGACTAGGATACTTTTTTAATATCATACAGTATGTGCTTATACTAAGTGATGGGCGGAATCGTATACTTCTAAGGTAGAGAAGAGTAGCACAAAAGTAAATATCTATTTATCTAAAAAAAAATGCAAAAATAGTAAATAGATTAAATAAGTGTTTCATCCATTTCTTATAAATTAAATAAGTGTTTCATCCATTTCTTTTTATTAGTTTAGATGATTGTTTAGAAATTAAGGGGTTTTCTTGTTGTATAATTGATTGTTAAACGAATTTGCATGTTGAAGTCATTAAAGTCATTAGCTATGCTATTTTTTATTTGCAAGCAAGCACTATGAAGAAAAAATGGAAGAGTTGATACTATATAACACATACTATGTGTTATATTCTATAACACATCATATGTGTTAAATTCTATAACACATATGATGTGTTATATAATATAACACATACTATGTGTTATCAAGTATCTATCTACCTAATAGTTCTAAGCCCAATATTGCGAGGGAAAATGGTAGTGAAACAAACATTGTTGTGGCCAAGCAAAAAGTAAATTTCATGTATCATATAAATCTAAAGTCTAGATTCGACATGGTACCCTTTTGCCAAGTTCATCCACCATGTTGATCCATGTGGTTGAAGATGCCTTAAGTGTAGGCACATTGTGGTATAACACATACTATGTGTTATATAATATAACACATACTATGTGTTATATTGTATAACACATACTATGTGTTATATTATCTATCTACCTAATAGCTCTAATCCCAATATTGCGAGGGAAAATGGTAGTGCAACAAACATTGTTGTGGCCAAGCAAAAAGTAAATTCCATGTATCATATGAATCTAAATCCTAGATTTGACATGGCACCCTTTTGCCAAGCTCATCCACCATGCTGATCCATGTGGTTGAAGATGTCTTAAGTGCAGGCACATTGTGGCCTCCACCCAATACATTCCCTATATTGAAACAATGTTGTCTCACTACCAACAAGAGACAAAGACCACGTGACCTTCTATATTAAATAGTTTAGTTATTATCATAAATTCTACATCGATATCCAAATATTCACATATAATATGAAACAAAAAAGAGAAAAGTTTCAAGATGAATGATTGAAAACATTACGTGTGGTTGTTGCCAATGTAATAATTTGTCACATAACATATGCAGTGGCGATTGATCTTTCAACCTGTTTCATCTATCCATCTTCTTAGAGTCCAAATAAGTCCCCTACATGAAAATGAACATTGAATAACCATTAAATAATTTTCTTCATTTATAATCTCATTTTTTCTCTTCATCCATCCTTGGTAAATTTATTGCTAAAAAATATTCGAAGGAAAAGGTTAGTTAATAATTGGCAAGGAGAAATATCATAATCATGTGATATCAATATACCTATTACTTTGGAATTGTATAAAATAATCATTATATTTATTTCATTACATTACATTTAGTATTACACATAAAATGTATTTACATTTTTTCAACCGAATCTACTATCATTGGAAGTTTTAAGAAGAAGCTAACCTTCCATGAGATCTATTTTTGTTTTTGGGAAACTTCTATAAAGGGTTGTAGCTAAAGAAGATGATTAGAGTTCAAATGGTGTATTGTACAGATCATGTTAGAATGGTGGGATGTAACCTAGAATTGATTGGTTTAGTAACAACTAGAATACATGTAGATGGTTAGGTCGAGTCTTGCCAAGCTAATCACGGAGATGAGGTAACAACATAACAATGGAGGAAAAACATGCAACACATTGATAGAGATGTGAAAAAGTATGGACATATAAAAATATCAATATCAATACAATCATAATTCCAATGTCAAGTCTCCTTAATGAAATGTCGATAAAGAAGCTATGCCTTAGTTTCTTTTATGATTTTTTTTTGGCAATAAGATGGTAGAAACAATAATCCAAAGTTTAACTTATAAATTGTTTTCTTTATGAAAAAAAATCAGGTATAAAAAATATGAGGTAGATTAGCATATCTACACTAATTTTGATAAAATAAATAAATAATAATATGATATATAATATTCAAATATATATATAATAAGATGCTCTAGGGGTGGCAAGTGTACAAAGATTGTTCTAGATCCCTATGGATATAAAAAGATGGCTCATTCTCAAAGGTTTATGGAAAGCCAAGAATAATAAAGTGGAAGTTATAGTTGTGTATAGTTATTAAGAGGTGGGGCTATCAGTATCATAGGTAACTCAATGTGTTTATAATTACACGACTTTTCCAGGTGAAATTTTAGATGTTGAACCCAAAAATAACTAATATCATAAGGATAACTAAGTGAATACAAGTATTCATAGTAGACCCTTTCTCCCATGTTAATATACACTTGAAACTTGAAATTCTCTTATAAACACTAGTTATGACCAATATTGGATCCCTTATTTGTTTGAGTAGATTTCTCTTGAAATTCAAGAGAGAGGATAACATAACCCAATGTCACATTCCATGAGGGGGAATCTACCTTGAAATACCTAAGGTTATATATTGTTGATGTTATGTGGTAGAGATCTACATTCCACCAACCTAGTCACATTAGAGATGAAAGGAAGTGTGGGATGGTGTGTATTCCCCTCTCTCCATGTTTCCTCATGCAAAACATCAAGAGGAAGGGAATATCAAAATTTCTGTTTATTCTTCAAAAAGAAACACGACATTGGGTATATAGACGATAAAAAGAAGCAAGACATTATGAACCTCTGCATAGAGTAATGGGTCTTTGTGGTGCCTGACACGAGGCAGGGCGGGCATGCGAGAATGCTCAACAAAAGCATTCTATTTCGACCACCTCTCATCTTCCTCCTCCAACAAACTACATATTTCCTCCATTGGTCCTTCCCAGGATTACCAATACCTTTACAACACACGTCTTTTTAAACATAATAATGCTATAAGGATAATGCTTTTTATTTATATATATATATATATATATATATATATATATATTCCTTCTCATAATGCCATAACTATGTCATAATATTCTAAACATTTTAAAATTTAAATAATGCTATAAGGATATATATATATATATTCCTTCTCATAATGCCATAACTATGTCATAATATTCGTTTCTAACATGACAACTTTCGACCTCTTTATATACACTCCAAGCATATATATTTGTGGCATTATGAGAAGGAATATAGATTATGATATGGAAAGAGTTTTGGAATATGATGGTTTTATGAGTTTTGTTTTTGTTATTTTATGTTTTTTCATTTTCATTTACCAAGTGTTCACAACTTTTTTATTTTTATTTTATTTTTATTAATAAAATTAATAAGTTTTAATAAAATATAATTTTTACATCAAATTTATTAATTTTGAGAAAGAAGTTATAAGTTATAATATTTAAAAAGTTTTAGATTAAGGTAAGAATATGATGATTTTAAGTGAGTTTAGTCTTTGTTATTTTAATTGTTAGTATTATTTTTCAACACATTGATATTTTCCTATGCAGTGAGCTAATATTAGTTGTAAGTATAGGTTGACATCTTTATGTGCCCACGTGTGATAGCTATCCTTGGCTATTGTTGGGTTTTTTCCTGTTGTTATATATAGTGAGCATATATTGTTTTGATACATATAAAAAATAATAGATATATGTTTATTGTGTTGTTCTATAGAGTTTAGATTCATTTACGATTTGGGTTAGATCCGGATTTACACATGGTATTAGATGTAATAACCGAATTATACTAAAGAATAATGCAATTAGAGATTTATCCATGTAATAGCCAGAAGTGAAAAATAACCATAAATAATAAACCAAATAATCATTGAATCTTCATTGAAATTCTTATAGAGAGGAGCACTAAGAGGAAGGAACTTACCTGTGGTACCGATGACTTGAGGAACGTAACCATACCTTGATTATTGGCATGACATCCGCAACACAAAGTGGGGGATGACTCTCCACCCAACTATAGACCTTGGTACTAAATATTTAGTAGGAGGTCACCCTCGAGCCTTCAATCTACTACAATGTCAGTGAATCTATATCCTTCCACTCTCTAAAGCTTCAACCAAAGAAATGTGCAAGAGAGAGATCTCCTTTTCTCATCTTCCTCCCTTTTTATATAGAGTCCATCTGTGGTAAATAACCGAATCTCTAGGGTCCATTATTTAATTATTTATTATACTTAATGGTTTCTCCATTACTTACGGTTACTTATTTTACCATTCTCTTTAATTACCCCAATATCCATAATAAATACTTATTATGACCTCCTTTAGGATTTGGGTGAAATCACGAAGGTGGGTTACACTTTCGTGACAATCGAGTCTCCAAAATTTCGAAAAACACATTTTCGGCCGAACTAAATATATTTTTCGGCCGAAAGCTATTATTTTCGGCCGAACTATTGTTCGGCCGAAAACATAAACGTCAAATCGAACGGAGCCATAATCGGGCCCTCGATTTGCGTGTAGAAATTTGGTCGGCCGGATATTTTTTTTACGGCAATAGTTTTTCGGCCGAAATATAGTTCGGCCGAAACATTATTCAGCCGAACAATAGTTCGGCCGAAAGATTGTTCGGCCGAACAAGGTTTCGGCCGAACAATAGTTTGGCCGAAAGCTTATTTATATAATTGCCACACATCGATGTTGGACGTTTAGAATTGTTTTTTTTGTAGTAGCTTGGCGAGGCTTTGTGTCGAGGGCTCTGTGTGAGGCTTTGTATTGGCTCTGCGAGGCTTTGTGTGAGGCTCTGTGTCGCCGAGGTCGAGTTAGCAGTGGTCGTCGAGTTCATGGGAGCAGTGGTCACCGAGGACGCAGTGGTCGCTGAGTTCGCGGGAGCAGTGGTCGTCGAGTTCGCGGGAGAAATTTCGAGCGCCGGGGAGGTATTTTACATGGTTTTTTTATGTTTGTGTTTGCGGTTGGTTTGCGGTATAGTTATGTTTGTTTGCGGTTGGTTTGCGTATAGGTATGTTGTGTTTGCAGTTGGTTTGCGGTATAGTTATGTTTGTTTGCGGTTGGTTCGTGGTTGGTTTGCGTATAGGTATGTTGTGTTTGTGGTTGTTTTGCGGTTGGTTTGCGTATAGTTACAGTTACATTCGTGGAAATATATTACAGTTACAGTTACAGTTATGGTTTGCGTATAGTTATGTTTGTGTTTGCGGTTGGTTTTCATATAGTTATGTTTGTTTGCGGTTGGTTTGCGTATAGGTATGTTGTGTTTGCGGTTGGTTTGCGTATAGTTATAGTTACATTCGTGGAAATATATTACAGTTACAGTTATAGTTACAGTTATGGTTTGCGTTTGCGTTTGGTTTGCGTTATAGTTATAGTTACAGTGTGGAAATATATTCGGCCGAACCTATATTTCCTGTCTATATTTCCTATATTCGGTTGAACCTAGATTTAAACACTATAAACACTATATTTCCTGTCTATATTTCCTATATTTACTGTAGTGTGGAAATATAAACACTATAAACACTATATTCACTATAAACACTATATTCTGTCGAACCTCTTATAAACACTTTAAATCCACACATATAAACTTGAATTTAACGTGTAAACTTAAGTTTATATTATCACTCTGTTCACTCTGTTTATATTATCACTCTGTTTATATTATAACTTATATTATATTATCACTCTGTTTATATTATATTATCACTCTGTTTATATTATAACTTATAATCACTCTGATCACTCTGTTAATCAGAGTGTAACCTTATATTATTTAAAAAAAAGTTTTTCACTATTTTCATCGTAAACCACAGGCTAAATGGAAAAAGTATGCCACAAATTTCGATTATACTCCACTACAAAACTCATATGACCAGGTACCAAATTTTGGCAAGATTTAGTCCCTAAAGGCAATTAGTATAAAATCAAAACATTATAAGTGCAACCAATGTTCATCGAAAACATTATCAATGCCGTCTATATACAAAGAGCCTACTCTGAGGTTCATTGAATTCAATCATATCAATATATATCCAGATCTCACCAACTAACATAGTGATAACGAA
>JASDQU010186690.1:3351-13837 GCA_032191745.1 Picea mariana | reverse complement strand
ATCTTAATAATTTGAATACTTGCATTATTCTTGAGATTGAAAGAATCATCCTCTAGGCATTGTATACAAACACAAACACATGTGGCATTTGCACACTTAAGTGAATATATTGTTGTCACATACATTTCCTTGAATAATTCATTGAATATCTTTTAGATGAGTTTACATGAAAGAGTGTTTCATTATCTCATTGTATGTAGATTTTTTCATTTCATGGTCTATGTGAAATCTGAGATATTTCACTCTTTGTTGTTTTCAGAAATAAAGAATCTATGTAGATAGGTGAAAGACGAGCACTCAGTAGGCAAATTTTCCATTGGTGGGTTGTTTAACCTAGTGAACCATGAAGGAAAACATGCAACAGACCGTGATTTTATGGAAAAGTGGACACCAATCTATTTTGGCTCTACTCACTATACTGATATTTGCCTGGATGAAATTTAGAAAATGGTTGTTGAAATTGGTAAAATAAGTATGTTATTAACTCTTTCAATAATCTAGGTTCAACATTGATTTATCATGAAATAAAATTATTTTCCTTGCATGAAAAAATGTTATGGGGATATTGGCAAGTAGTAATCATAGTTCAGAATTGTTTTTCAGCCTAATTGTATCTGAAAATTGTGAAATATTAAAATTGACTCTGGATAGATTATTTGTATAACTACCAAATGCACATATTTTAAGTTAATACATTTCATAGGATTTATATGTTTCTTATTAATATGCACATTGTACATAGTTATGCCTTCAATTGTTATTTCTATCTCGATGAAATATTTATTAAAATTGGTCATATGTTGGATGTTACTATCAACCTCCTAGGGCCTGTATCAGGCTCGAAAAGAATGATTATCTTCTTTACATGTCGTTGTATCTTCTAAATTTCATCTTCTTGTTCCCTGGATTTTTTCTCTTAGGCATTGATTTTCCACATCTAACAAGACTTCCTTTGATTTAATAGTGCCCAACTACTCTATAAGGGATGTCTGCTACTGTGAAATCTCCTCCACCCAACTCTCTAGATTCACCTTCCATAATTTGAGGCTCGATATTAAATCCCCTAGCATGGATTGAGACTCATCAGAATGGTGCTTACATATAGAAATGACAAGGTAAATTGGATCACCGGTATTGACCAGTAGGGGGTTGACTCTAGTTCCAACTCCCAAGTACATAATGAAAGTGTTATCTCTCCAAGAAATCACTCCCTAACTGTAGAAGGGTGTAAGCTTGGTAACTTATATAGATCAATAAACTGTGGAGGAAAAAGGATAAAATCAGATGACATTATAAACTCACATCCATTTAGAAAGACATGGGTCACTTGAAAGACCAAGGCTTTCAACTATGATTCTCAGAAGGTTTTAATCAATGTGTGAAAACATGGAGAAGACTCATTATGCTAGCAATAAATACCTACACAAAGGCATAAGTGAATGGCCAGTAATGATAGGTAAGATACTTCTTCATACCACCAGAAACATATATAATATTTGTATATAGTAGATGGATAGACATAATAATTAAATACTTGCAACTTAAGATTATGAGTGCACTGATAGGATGAAAACTATCTGGCACTAAGAAAAACATAATATGCAATGTATATAAGTCTAATATACCAATGAAGAGATGGGATGACAACCTTCTGTCATTGAGTATACATAAACTTGAAAAGAAAGGATATGAAAAATAGACAAACAAAGTGAAAGAATCTCTATGTCAAGATATATTCATGGACATCTCCAAAGGATGAAATGTACAAGTCTTCAAGAATAGAACCACAGTCCTAGGACTATTTCCCCCCCCTTTGGTGTCTTAGAATTCATAAGCTTTTATAGCCTTTACATCAAGGTTTCAAGATCCTAATTTAATGGATTTGAGATACCAAAAATAAACATAATCAATTTGATCTTTTAGCATAAATGATACAATCTTATCATCGTAAGTCGAATTTGACAACCTAGAGAATTATTTGGCAGCTTGTTGGTGAAAATTACAAATATCGAAATCTGTCTTTGATGGCTGGGGAATTTCTGTCAAGAATAAACATGCCATTTGGCTTCATTCCATTACCATATTCCTTCAAAACTTGATGAAGAGGATGATCTAGCTTCTATTAATTATTATCTTTAATTTGAGATCATTCCCACATATTCTGGAAATGGAAAAACATGATCTGGGCAGAAAGAAGACCGATCTGGACTCTTCAGAGCTTTCAGAGACTTACTAGTCATGCATTTTTCCTTTTAGTCGTTGAAATTCAAAGCTTTTCGGTGGCTCATTACATTATAAATTTCACATTTAGATGCTGAAAGCTAAAATTAACCTTTGGCCTATTTTTAGAGGTGAAATCCTCATTTTATCGAATTTATGTGAATTTGAGCATTTCTCAAACCTATAAAACTTTAAGATTTAAAAATAAAATTGTTATCTTTAATTTTAGATCATTCCCACATATTCCGAAAATGGAAAAACTTGATCTGGGCATAAAGAAGACCGATCTGGATTCTTAAGAGCTTTTGACAGCTTACTAGTCGTGTATTTTTCCTTTTAGCCACTGAAAGTCATAGATTTTTGGTGGCTCATTAAACTGTAAATTTAACATTTAGCCTTGGAAAGCTAAAATTAACCTTTGGCCTATTTTTAGAGGTGAAATCCTCATTTTATTGAATTTATGTGAATTTGAGCCTTTCTCAAAACCTCTAAAACTTTAAGATTTAAAAATAACTCTTCTACCTAATGATCCTCTTATCATGTGATTTGGGAAATATTAACAAGTGATTTTTGATTGTTAACATAACCCCAACATTATTCCTGTGTGAATGGCATATTTTGTTTTTTAAAAAACCCCAACATTAGTCTCTCTAGCGATGAACAGGTTCATCGCTTGTATAGCCATTTGGTCACTTGACTAAGTTTGTCAGGATTGCCTTGGTCTCTCTTGCGACTAATATTAGTCATTAGACCGATTAACAGTAGTCGCTAGACCAACTAATTATGGTCGCTAGAGTGAACAAGGTTATGTTTTCCTTAGAGATGCTAGCAAGGCTTGCGAATAAAGTGGATCTCTAGACCTACTAATCTTGGTTGATGGACCGACGAATGGTAACATTTCCCTATTGTGTATTGGCTTCTTTTCCTGGTGACTAGACCAGTGAAGACCCATGTGTGGTCACTCAACCGACGAATCAATTCCGACGAAATTTTTTTTTATCTTGGTCACAACAACGACCTTATTTCGACAAAACTTCGTCACAAAAATGTCAAATTTAGTAGTGTGTTCATCATCAGTGGGCGTTATGTTGATATTCCTTATCTTCTCTGGTAGTCGAAAACTCTTTGTCTTCTATGTTAGTTACATCCAGTCAACTATCACTTCTTCGGATCCTAAGCCCCTTCCTTCACGTGATCATTGTTGGTGACCATACTCGTAGGATTATCGAGTGCTTATCAATTCAACGGTCATGATTTAGTCTCTTGAAATGGACGATTGTCTCAACTTCAAAACTTTTCCCTTCCGGTCTTAGTGACTTCCAACTTTTCAAATATCTCGAATACAATATCTTCAAATAGATCGTACGGTTCACATTTATATATCTAAACCAGATCAATGGTTATATTCGATCCTTACATTTATCCTTCATTTCTTAATCCGACGGCTAGGACTTAATAAAGAAATGAGATGGATGGCCATATTTTACCCTACGAATTCATCTATTATGCTTATGTTATCCTTCCACTGTGTTTTGATCAATGGTTGATAATACACGCGACATTAGATCGATGGTCGATATCTCCTTCAGGTCTTCAGAATTCAGAGATTCAGAGTCTCAACCCTTTATTTCCTCCGTACGTCAATCTTCCGGAGCTAACAGGCCTCTGACGTGTGTCCCTCTCATATTAACAATCGAGATCTCCTCAGGTCTCTGGACTTCAGAGATTTCAAATATCAACCCGTTCTTTCCTCTGGAGTGATCGCCTATTGAGTCAGTGATCAGACGGTGGAGACCACTTGCTTTCGATTATCGTTTTCACTTACACTATCCTTCCATTGTAGTAGATTGATGAATGAAACTAATCTTGAAGTGATATTTATATCATATGTCTCGTTTCCACTTCAGGTCTTTGGTATTCATGACTTCGGGTCTTTGGGAAAGTACTAGTGGTAAAAATCCTGAAGAAAAAATCCCAGAGTGACGTAACTCTTGCATCACTCGATGATGTGTCACGAGCCGAGAAACTGCCATGTGTCACTCAGATTCATGATTTGCACATATATAAAATGTTGATTTCAACTTGACACTTGTCATTCTATGATTGTGCCACATGTCCTTGCTGATGTAGACTGCTGACGTGGAATTATGACATGGTATTCCACTATGCCCTTTTTTTGACGTGGTCTGCTGCGCGACCAACAACCCTAATCCAACGGTCCGCATTTTTTGTCCAAATCCGACATTCCTCATTCATTTCTAATTTTCAGTCTTCAAGTGTTTCACATCTCAAACCTTCTCGAGTGTAACCTCCTCGCAACTTTAAACCCAAACTAAATGTTGTTCCTTGATCGATATCTTAGTTCGACGGCTTAATCTATCAGCATTTTGGCTTTGCTATCTTATCCTATCCTTCCACTTAAAAGTGATTCAATGGCTGATGGTAATTTGCATAACCAAATTCTCAAATCTCAAGCTCTCCATAGTGTAACCTCTTCATGTCTTTATACTCGAAGTGAATGTTGTTTGTCGATCATGAACTTAGATCAGCGGCTCGATCTTTCTGTGATGCATCTTTTCTGTCTTATCCTGTCCTTCCACTTGAGAGTGACCCAACGATTGTCAATATTCTTGAAGAAGATCCACGATCAAGAACGAGTGTGGAACTACAATTTGTGAGTGTTTTAACTCGTCACCCAAACTTCGTAGTGGGAAGATGTGCACTATTGGAGAGTCAACCATAATAGTTGATCTTCAAAGCTATATTATCAGACGGTCCTGACTGATTGCAGGATTGGAACTAGCGTGACGTTTAATTCTACTTATGATCTCTTCAATTTATCCCTATCGTTGATCTGGCGATTGTGCATCAAATGGTCACAAATTAATATGAATTAAACACATTGTTTGTTGGATCAACCACAATCGTAGATATTCAAAGCTATGAGATCTGAAGATCTAGACGGATTGCGGGATTGTAACTGGTGAGTATCTTAGTTCAGATTTCTCTCCCCGCAATGCATCCATGTTGTTGATCTGTCTTGCAAATCCAACAATCAAGATTTGATCTGAGTTTTATCACGCCATATCTTCTGAGATTTTGATCTTCATTCGTTAACTCTCTCGAGATTTAATCTCCATTCGCTTAATTTTTATTTGCTTTCTGTTCTTTCCATCAATGACAAGCATAATCCTTCTTTCCAAATATTCCAACAATCTCCCCATTTGGCATTGATGAAAACCCTCAAAGGCTGCGCTAGACTACTTAGAACTTCAACTGTAGCATCCAGACCATTCCTTTTCTTCCCCTTTGACATCAATGTCAAATAAAACATGCTCCCCCTGAGCTTTCATAGTACTTTTCAGAGGTATCGGATATTCAACCAACACATAATCCCCCTTAGAGGATGGAATTGCTTAGGTGAGAGTAGGGATGACACCCAACTTCTGATGAAGATATTCAAAAGGTGTCTTGGCTAGGGGTTTATTAAAGATGTCTGCAATTTGTTCTGTGGAAGGAATACAATTCAATTGAACAACTTTATTTGTAACCTGCTCTTTGAGAAAATGATACTTTATTGGGATATGTTTCATCATTGAATGGAGAACATGATTCTTCAAGACACTAATGGCACTAGTGTTATCACAGTGAAGTGGAATTGGATCAATATAATTTACCTTCAAATATGCAAAAGTTTGTAACATCCATAAAATTTGAGTGCAACAAGTAGCAGCAACAATGTATTATGCCTCTATAGTTGATAATGAGATAGATCTCTACTTTTTACTGAGCCATGCTACTAATGAATCACCTAAGAAGAATTCACCTCCACTGGTTCTCTTTCTCTCATCCAAATAGTTTGCCCAATCAACATCTGAATATGCAGATAATTGTAAGTTCTGATTTCAAAGAGAACAAGTCATTGTACCCTTCAAATATTTGAATATCCTCTTGACAACTGCTAAATGACTTTGTTTAGGGGCAGCCTGATAACAACCTACCATTCCAACAACCTACATTATATCAAGATGGGATGCTGTGATGTACAAAACACTGCCTATAATTGATCGATATGTTCTTTGATCAACATCAGGTGAAATATCATATTTACTAAGCTTGCAACCAACCACCATAGGTGTACTGATAGGAGAGTAATCTTCCATATGAACCCTCTTTAACATCTCTTTCAAATACTGTTCTTGAGAGATAAATATCCGTGCATAACTCTGATTGATTCGTAAACCAAGAAAATATGACAGTTCTCTTATCATGGACATCTCAAACTCAATCTGCATTGAATTAGAAAACCACATAACTGAAAGGTCATTAGTGCATCCAAAGATAATGTCATCTACATAAACCACAACAACCAAGAAATCAACACCTTTAGATTTTATATATAGATTATTGTCAACAATACCTTTCTTGAACCCTTTGTCTTGTAGAAATTTGTCTAGTCTATGATACCAAGCTCATGGTGCCTATTTCAGTCCATATAATGCCTTTTTAAACTTTCACAGATAGTTGACATTATCTGTCAGTGAGAATCCTTCAGGTTGCTCCATGCATACTTCTTATTCTAGGTCTCCATTAAGAAAAGATGACTTAACATGCATCTGATATACTTTAAAGTTCTTATGACATGCATAGGCCACAACCATTCTGATGGCTTCCAATATTTCCACTGGTGCAAAAGATTCATCAAAATCTTGTCCTTCAACTTGTTCATACCCCTTACAGACCAATCTGGATTTATTCTTAACAATTTGTCCTTGTTCATTAATTTTATTCTTAAACACCCATTTGGGTCCAATCACATTCTTATCTGCAGGTCTAGGAACAAGCTCCCAAGTATTGTTCTTCTCAATCTAATCTAGTTCCTTATTCATTGATTTTAACCAATTTTCATCTTCACTGGCTTCATTGAAGTTTTTGGGTTCCACCATGGATATGAAGGCTATATGTGATTTCTCAATGTTTTTTATTATCCTTCTCCTGCTTTGTACACCTTTGTTTTTCTCACCAATTATCTGACTTGCAAGATGATTCCTTTGAGTAATCCTGGAGGAAGGATTTGATGTTGTCTGCTGATTCGAGTTTCCTGAGTATTTGGATCTTCACCTGACTCGTAGTCTTCTTGTTCTAATTCTTGGACCTGTTCATATTCAACTTCAACTATATCCTATGTTATTGATTCAGTATTGCTCTCCTCTCTTATTGGGACTTCTTCATAAACTTGTATGTCAATACAATCAACCAATTTATGCAACCTCTTATTATAGCATCCGTATCCTTTACCCTTTGTAGCATACCCTAATAAGATGCATTCATCTTCCCTTTCATCATACTTGCCAAGGTTTTCATTATTATTCTCTATGTAGCACTTACTCCCAAAGACTTTGAAGTGTTTGATTGTAGCCGGTCTTCCATGGCACTTTTCATAAGGTGTCTTGTCACTGTGTGGTCTGAGATGAGCTTTGTTAAGAATATGGATTGTTGTGTGTATTGATTCTACCCATTAGGTTTGACCAATTTTCTTCTCATTCATCATTGACTTGGCCATTTTCTGAATTGTTCTATTTTGCCTCTCAACTACTCCATTTTATTGTGGAGTTATTGGGATTGTGTATTCTCTTTTGATCCCATGTTTATCACGGAATTCCTTGAAAGCACTTGACATAAATTATCCTCCTCTGTCTAATCTTACAACCTTTAATCTGTTGCCTATTTGATTCTTAGTTAAAGCCTTAAATATTTTGAATTTCTCAAATGTTTCAGCGTTTTCTTTGAGAAAAGCAACCCAAGTGAATCTGGAGTAATCATCAATACTCAGCATGAAGTAGTTTTCCTTCCCTGTGCCTTCCTATCTTGATGGTCCACATAGATCCATATGCACTAATTGGGGTGGTTTACACACATAATCTTTTGGCTTTGATATTCTTGGAAGATATTTTACTACCTCAAGACTTTTGAGCTTGATTAAGTGTTCAAATTTTAGATGTCCAAGTCTCCTATTCCATAACCATCTCTCATCATGTTTTCTTACATGACACTCTTCTCTATCTTCTTTCAACACATATACATTATTATCTGTCCTTATTCCTTTAGCCACCACTTGTCCTGAATTTACATATTTTATCTTACAATATTTGGAAGTGAACACCACTTGACATCCGCTGTCACACATTTGACTTACACTGAGAAAATTATGTTTTAGCCCATCTATAAGAAGAACATCCTGGGCTTTTCCCTTACCATTAGTCAAACTCACCTTCCCTTTACCCTTGATTTTACCTGGTTCATCATTTCCAAAGGTTAAATTTCTTGTTTTTCTTTTACTTATAGACATAAACTTATCCATATCTCCAATCATGTGCTTGGAGCATCCACTGTCTATATACCAGGGGTCTTTTTGTTTTTGAGCTGAAAGTACTCGACCACATTTTTCACTATCTTTCTTTTTCCATGTGCTCGCATTTCTAGCTAGAGGATTTATCCTTGGATCTACCTTGTACTTCTTCAAATGGTAGTTTGCATCTTTGTGGTCAAAGTTATGACAGTTATAACATTCAATCTCATTGATCAATAGGTCAAAGTGATTGGTGCCATGTTTTCTATCATTGGCTGCTTAGTTCTATGTTGTAAGGATTGTTTATTTCTTGACCTCCCTAGATGTCATGTCTATAACATTAATTTGACATTTTGCAATCTTATGACCTAATTTAGAATAGTAAAAGCAGTAGCCATAGAAGACATTTTGTTACCTGAAGGATGGCCTTGTTCTTGACATTTGTTTCTCCATATTTTGATCTCTTTGTTTTCTATCAGGGATCATCTTGTCTTTATTAGCTTTTGGTGATAGAGTGCTCTCATGGTCTGATTGTTTGCTAACTTGCAACTTGATCATCTTTACTGGCTCTTTGCTTTCTGGTTGTTTGTTGCTTGAACCATTTACATAACCTAAACCAATCTTCAACAAAGGATATCTTTGTTTGATTAGAATTTCGTTAAGTTATGTTGTGGCTTTAATGCTTGGAATATTTTGCAGATATAATGTTTTAAACTTCTCCATCTCTTTTCTAGTTTTTACTACCTCTTCTTTCAAGGCCTCTCATCTTGCCTTCTTTTCTGATAGTTGTTGTTTCAGAATGTCCTCTATTTTTTTTCCCTCCTCTAATTCCACTTTTAGAAGGGAATGTATTCACCATGTCCTTTATTGTCTCTCTCGAACTATATCAACAATTGTTTTTTCTTTTTCTTCTTAAATCAGAGTCTAGCAATTTCTTCTAGAGCACTGATTAGTTCTCCTTCCAAGTCAACCACAACTTCTTCATCGTCAACATCACTTCCTGTGCCTTTATTATAATAATCCTCTTTGGCCATAAGAATAAATTCATTAATATTATCTTCACAGGAAGAGTCACTATCTGTGTCTTCTGAAGAGTCATCATTATTTACACATAGACTTTTCTTTTAATCAAATATCTTGGGTTTGTACTTATTTTCACCTTCAGAACTGTGATCCTGTTTCTTGTGTGGACACTTAGATGAAAGGTGACCTATCTTTCCATAGTTAAAACATTTGAAGGGAAATTTTCCTTGGTACTTGCCCGATCCTTTCTTTAGTCGTCTCACAAATGTTTCTTCAATTTCATCAGACTCAAAATCCTCATTCTTATCTTCTATAAATGATGCTTCTCTAGAGGTGGTTTTATCTTTACCTATCCTCATTTCATAGGCAGTCAAATTTCCTAGGAGTTGGTCAATAGACAGAGCTTTTAGATAATTAAGTTCTTCTATAGCAAAGACCTTTGGGTTGAACCTATCTAGCAGAGATCTCTAAATTTTCTGAACTAAAGCGACATCCTCAATTTTTTCACCAAGTCCTATCATTGCATTTACTTGTTCTTCAAATCTCATATAGTAATTCCCAACAGTTTCATCCTTTCATATTTATATGTTCAAACTGTAATTTGTAGGTTTGAAGCTTGGCATCCTTTACTTTCTCATTACCTTCATAACTATTGATGAGTTTGTCCCATATTTATTTGGAATATTCTAAGCGCATAACTTTTACAAATTCTGTTTCTACAAGCCCACTCAGAATAGCATTCACATCCTTAGCGTTGAAATTGAATTCTATATGTTCATCTTTAGAAGCTAGTACAACTAGTTTTACATAACCAATCTCTACCACATCCCAGACATCTGCACCTAAATCCATTATGTAGGTTCTCATCCTAACTTTCTAGAAGGTAATGTTTGT
>JASDQU010186689.1:2596-18966 GCA_032191745.1 Picea mariana | reverse complement strand
TTATATTTTAAACATAAGCAATCATTGAAAAATAGAGTATAACCTCATGGCATTTCCAGTGACGTTTAAGAATTGTTATTGGAATATCCACAACAAATTAAAATCATGCATCACCTAATAACTCATATTTGAAAATAAGAGTCCATCTTTTTAGTACAAACAACTGTTCTCAAAAAGTAAGGACTTCTAAAGAGCTCACAATAATTTTTATCAAGTGTCTATACATGATATTTGTCCAGCAATCTAATAAAATTGAGCATCTTGTTCTAAACCAAGTGTGAGTGTGGTTTTCCATCAACCATTGCATTTTTTAAAACATGTGTCTAACAATTTGTTCTTAATTTATTGTAATTATCGTCTCATTCATCATGATAAATTCAAAGTCCCATTTGCCTCCTATGTTGCAAATTATAGATTTCCATCTAATTCGCAATTCTTAAAGACTTCTCTAAATTAGAAGACCCAATAGCGTTCCATAGACTATAAAGATAACAGTTTCATTCACTTGGAAGGACCCTAAACTCCAGGTTTCTTAAACTTTATAATCAAACTAGACAAGCAAGGAGAATAATCAAACTAGACAAGCAAGGCGAAAGACCTTGGAGCCATAATTTCACCAGAACAAACGTATGGATCTTAATATAATATTTTTCTCTTGTTAATGGAATCTTCTTTCTCCCCATTTACTTGTGTTGACTTGATTGTTAATGGAATCTTCTTTCTCCCCATTTACTTGTGTTGACTTGATGTTGTTACTTGAATGCATTTGTCTTCTCTCATTGAATATAACAATTTCAAAAAGCTTGTAAAGCCTAGTCATTTTAACTTTCTTCAAGTGTATGTTTACATTCTCTCAATCTATCACCAAGAATGCCCAAAAGATGATGCCGTACTGAGATGCAGCTACCCTTAAAAGGATGACCACACTGATTGCATACTTATTAATTGGAACTATTGGGATAATATCAACACACAAATATATGTGTGCATTTAATGGTTAATCTTTACAACATGTGATCAAATGTAAATATATAAATGAAATGGCAGATGGTGTTTCTAATCATCTCACATGCAGGTAAGTGAGGCGTCATGGGCAAATTGGAAATTAACACTGATTGAAGAATCCGATTGGGTGTGAAGGTAAGTGAGGCGTCATGGGCAATCGGAAATTAACAGTGATTGAAGAATCCGATAGGGTGTGAGTAATATTTGGATGTGTTTGAATCACTACACCTAATCCAAATTTTTATTTTTGAATCCTGAAACTACGGGATTTTTTAAATTGTATCAGAGCATGAGTGATTGGTACCTATGATCAAAGATTGGAGAACAAACCTACACAAAAAATCAAGCCAAGGAGGTCTCAACCTTGATTCATATAAATGAGGGTTTCGAAAGTCCACGAAAAACATCTAGGGCACGAACCAGCAAATCAGGAGTGACGCTTTGACATCGGAAATTCAGCGTGTGAAGGAGGCCCGAACAATTTTAAAACAAATTCATTTATGTGAATCCTCAAATTCACTAGCATCGATGTCAACAGGGACCACCTTTCACCTTTTGATAATTCATTTCAGAATTAAACGAAAGCTTGACTTTTGGAAATCGGAATGAAAAAGAGCATTGGAAAGCTTTTGGAAGCGAAAGCCTGTTAGTTCGTGTGTCAGATCAGTTCGCTTTAATTTCTCCTAACGTTGGAATTGGCCATAGAGCATTCATATGTATCATTAGTGTAATTGGAATTGACCATAGAGCATTCATATGTATCTTTAGTGTAATTAATATGTATCATTAGTGTACTTGTAAGTATGGCCCATAACCCTTCTGGGGAGTATCGATATGCAACTCGAATCTCATTTAGAAATCATTTTTTTAGATCATTGAGCTAAGTATCTTTAATACAAATGTTTTTGGTCTTCATGGACTACATCTTGGCATTTTCCTATGGTTGGCATATTTTTTCTTTTATATACATTTGTGCATCTCATGTATAGTGCACTCATGCTTGGGCATTTTTCTTTCAATGCATTTTTGGTTCAGTGCTAGCTCGCACTTCTTTAGTGCTGGATTTTCTCTTTTCACTGCAGGTTTTTGAGATGCCATTTTGATTCCTTTCAAAATGATCTCTTTTCAATCCCCTCTTTCTGTTTGTGATCTCAACACCCGAATGCATGAATTCATAAGCACCATTTTATTGGACTCTGTGAATTCATTTAACGAAATCCCTTGCAAAACTTGAGTTGCCATTTTGATTCCTTTCAATCCCCTCTTTCTGTTTGTGATCTCAACACCCGAATGCGTGAGTTCGTAAGCACCATTTTTGGGGACTCTGAATTCATTTAACGAAAGCCCTTGCAAAACTTTGGAATCTCGGGCTAAAATAGAACGAAGGGAATTTGGGATAAGGAATGACGAATGAAAGTTCGAATTAAAAGAGAATAAGTGAGTTTGAGATAAAGAGTGTACAAACGTGGAATAAACAAGAAACGAAGATATTCAACATAGTATACAACGAAGACGGGTCCCCATTCGAAGAATCCAGTGACTCGTTTCTCGAACATCCAAAACCAATTATGAATGGATGTTTGGTCTCCAACCACGTCAGTGAAGAATATATGAATTTTGAATTGATGATTAAGGGAACTAATTCGATTGATAGGGTTCCAAATACCAACAATTTGGTTAATGGACGTTTCGAATTCCTAGCAGTTGGAGCAGTTGTGACTGTTCGAATTCCTCCCACTGTGTATAAATAAAATTTTGAAAAATGAACACACGGGATTGGCCCTTATAACTGTTTACAGTTGGTTTATGGTTATTGGTTGTATCGATTAAATCCAGTAGAGGCTGAGATCTACTCTGTGATGTTGCACCAAGGATCAACAGATTGGCCATTGAATTTCGATAAACTATTGCTTCGAATTTCTCGAATCTCTACCTTCTTTTCTGCAATTGTGTTTGTGTTCGTGGGTCTTCTGCTGTGTGCTTTGATTTGCGGGCTTTAGGCCTTGCATCAGTTAAGTAATTTCTTTAGACCATCATTCTCTTGTTGCCAAACACAAAAGCATATGCCTGTAATGACCAAACATTGCAAGAAGACAGACTATAAGTACACACTTGGCTGCAGCAGCAGATTGTCCAATGATATTGTGGCCAAAAGAAATTTAAGTCATAAAGCTCTATGCATCCCTTAGAGCTCCAATTGATATTTCCCCTAATGTGAGCAAAGAAAAAAGTCCAAACAACAATGAGGCAAGGCGTGCACTATCATGTTTTAGATGACTGAAATCGGTCATGATTGAGCAAGACATATGTTATCCATGCTCTGAATTTTTCGTGTGCACAAACTAGAAGAGAAGTAAACATGTGTGGCGACATGTTTTTCTAAACAGGAAACAGGATGAAAAACACTATTATATGGAAATAAACAGAAGCCTGTGCATTTTGGAAAAGAATAAGAAAGTCCATATGTCAAACAATGTCTTCTAAATGAAACAGGCCCCATCAATATCAAACAAGTCAAGGCAAGTAGAAATTCATGAAATCAGAACACAAGAATAAAATGCGAAAAGAATGATTTCAAGATTGAAAAGTTTTGGCAAGAAGAATAATTATCCCTACGAACTACGTTTACAATGTTTGGTGAATTCTCGAATTCGCTGTAAAGCCACAGTCATATCTTGGCAGCTCAAACTACTAAAACAGATGCGAAACCATCCAGGTTCAATGCAATGACAAGCAGATCCTGGAGTGACATTTATTTTTGCTTCATTCAATAATTTATCCCAAAGATTAATCTCTCCCTTCTCACTATAAGATGGCATCAAGTTTCCCATTTCAACCCAACAATAAAGACCAGCATTACTCTTCACATATTTAATGCCAGCTTCCTTCAATCCTTCCGTGAGTACATGAGACATCTTCCCTAACCTCCTCTGATTCTCAGTCATATATTGCTGGATAAATTGGGTGTCTGAAAGCATAGCAATGAGCAAATGCTGTGTCTGAGAAGAAACACCACAGAATCTTGACATTTTCCGAGCAGCTTTGAGGACCTTATCATTGTAAGAATAAATAACTCCAACTCTAAAACCTGAAAGACACAAGTCTTTAGATATGCCATAGATAATATGGACTCTGCTCTTGTCAAATTCACCTGAGTCTAGAACCTTTGCTATACTGATGAAATTTGGGCTATCATACACTGATCCTGCATAGATTTCATCGCATATAAGATGAATGTTCTTCTCTGTTGCAAACCCCAAGAGCATGGACAACGTTGCTGAATCCAATGTGGTCCCAACTGGATTGGAAGGATTTGATATAAGAAGAGCACGAACAGTTAACCCTCTCTTTTTAGTTTGACTGAAAGCCCTGTCTAGGGCATTTATTGTCACATTAAAGTTGTCACTGCTGCGACAAGGAACAGGTACTAATTCAACACCAGCTCGCCATTTGAGATCCTTAGTAAAACTGCAAAAGGCGTGGATCTCTGTTTTAGTTGAATATAAAAACTGCTTCATGGATCCAACATAACAGGCTAACAGAATCTTGGCATGTCAAAACTGGAAAGCTATCCAAAGAAAAAAGCAAATAAAACTACATAATCTGGTTACATGAACTATAGTTCTCATAAATTAGCAATGGCCTACTTCTCATGAGAAACAAATGGTTCAAATACTTACGATGGATAGTAGGGAGATGGAACCAAAAATGCGTTTCCTGGCTCTGCCAAACAAAAGCCAAGCATTTCTATTGCTGGAGTAGCCCCTGCTGTCAATACTATTTGATCTGGATTGAAGGGCACTTTCATGACTTCGTGCATAAAATCAGCCATTACCTGTAAATATGTCGAGAAACTTTTACTCCTGGATAGAAATTGTTTCAAATTTCCTTAAAACTACAGCTTGTACTCTACACATGAGAACACATAAGGACATAACAAAAGCAGATTACCAGACCAAAACACAAACACGGGACTTCTGAAAATTTGAATAAGGTGTTCATACTCTGAACAAATGTAAATAAATCACAAAAAGGAGAGTTTCAAGAGATTACATGATTCCATGACATACTTTGCATGCTACATAAGGTCTCTCTTTGTCACTGGAAACTATAATCTCAGTATCTTAGAGAGGGCAGCTCAATATGGCTGCACATTTTGCTCATTGCATTCATATTAGTGTTCCATACACATTTTGGTAAGTCGACCTGAATTTGATGGTTTTACAATCATTCCTTTTAATCCTTAAAGAGCTTGCACACAAAACAGAGAGAACTTGCATCTCACTAGTTTGAATAAGAGAGAATATCACCAAAAGACTCTCAAAGGCATCAGAAATTGCAATAATAGAAGGAAGACTCTCAAAGGCATCCACAGATAGAAGACAAAAGTGGCCAAATGGGGCTAAGAGTGATACAAGATATCCAAACAGCTGTGAAAGCACAAGAGGACAAGGGTCACGCCCTCTACAGACTAATCTAGTGATCTTAGTTAAGTAAGAAAAACAAAAATCACAGTTCTAGATCAGGTGCACTGTTTTGGGTGACATAAATGTTACATGTGACAGCTAATTGCTTATTGGTCCTATTGTATATTTTACTAAGTTTCATAGATGGTGGAATGGGCAGACAGGGAAACAATGTCTGGTGATGGCTGGAAAGTAACACACAATTTCCCAAGAAGAGAGGAAATTGTTAAATACACAAAGTTATATATAATCATCATATTAAACTATTCCACTTAAAATATATATAGTATACCAATACCATTTAAGATTCTGTAAAAGACAAATAACAAAATGACAAAAATATGTGCCCGTTACTCATATTAGATAGCCTGAAGGCTAATCCAAAGATCATGTAAAAATAGTAAATTTATAAATTAGGATTTTTTGTGTCAGGGCTATCGAAAAATGTTTGAACCTCGCTGGGTTCTGTGGCATCAACTCTATCACCACCCTCCTATATAATTTTATGTAATGACACATCAATGAAGCCTGTCTGTGGATCTGAACCACCCTCAAAGTCTACATCACACTGTGCTACAGGCCCCTGTAAATAGTAAATATTCTGGTACCAAGGCAAAGGCCCCTTCCTTGTCCAAAAACAAAGGCAAAGAGTGCAATGCAAAAACAAGTTTTCCTGCTATCTCAGAAGTTAGCTTCTGCATCTTAATAGAGTGGATAAAACTGTAAATAGATCAATTCCTCTCAGCAATTGAGGAGCCACGAATCTGAGACAATAAACACATAGCAAGCCATTGAATCTTTGAAGCTCTATCCCCATGCACCATCAAATGGGATTCACCTGCCATACCTCTCCTATCCTCCCTCAGCAACAATGTCTAAAAGGGGCTACTTCATTCTGCAAAATCTGGAATATGTTGTCGAATTACCCTTGCTTCATCAGCACTGTAGATCTTCAATATGACTTCAAAAACCTTTCATTCACCTTAGGATCATGTGTTGGTGCAACTTTGCATATACTCTCTAAACACCACTTGGGATTAACTGCATTAGTAGCATATTAAGAAGAGTGTTCATCTTGTTCCACCTCCTCTATCAACTTTTGAAGTTCTTTAAAAAATTTCATATAAGGATCTCTTCAGTGCATGATGGATTTTATTTTGCCAATCATGTTGTCAATTGCCTCATATATCGCCCAAGACTAAGGGAACATTACGTTGCATACCATATCATCTCCACTATTAGAAATGTGAATGAGGTAGTGTATTTGTAATTATTCCTCCTATCATCATTCAAAATCATTTGTTTTACTTTCTTTCCCAACTCTGTTTTGGACTGCCCTCATCTAGAAAACTCACTGCCACTGTTACATTTATCGGTGATATATTGTGATGTATTGCGAGTCATTCCCCAAGCCAATAATATAGGCAATAATTATCGCCATAATATCATTTTTTGAAATTACCGTTATAATTTCAAAATGTCACGATAATTTCGGTGATTATCGCGAGTCAATGGAAATTATCTCCCTGTCTGCATCAATCTCTCCTTATAGGTCTTTTGACCCTCATTTTGCAAAAGTGAGTTGGGGGATTGAGCTTTGAGGATACTGTGACTATTTTCCATCAAGCAAACAAGGGGAAATCCATTGTTTTCATTGCCATGATTCATCTCATGAGATACATTTGTTTTTGTTTTGATGTGATTTTGTATCATCCTATCAGAACTTATGACTCAAGACAGATATCATATTTCAGTATCAATGTGTGATGTACCACTTGACATCTTAAAAATCTTATATATCAGTTTCATTTTCACATTTACATAGCAATGTGTTTGTTTGATGTTGTTGTTACTTTAGATGTTTAAAAAATTGAAAAAACAATGATTATTTTTGTTTTTTCTTAAGTTTCCCAATATTTTTTAATATTTTCCCCAATATTACCGATAAGTTATATTTCGAACCCTCAGTGATAAATTCGTCGAGATAATATCTAATTGAGAACTTTAGTTCTAAAAAAGATGCATAATGTGTCATACGTTGGACATCCAGGATATCAGAAAACTATTACAGCTGTAAGAGGCCAATATTTTTGGCCTAGTATGAAGAAAGATATCACTGATTATTTGGTTAGATGCATGAAATTTCAGAAGGTAAAGGTTGAGCATAGACATCCAACGGGATTGTTGCAGTCATTACCCATTCCTAAATGGAAATGGGAAGTTGTTATTATCGATTTCATTACCAAATTTCCTAGGACAGCAAGGCAATATGATTCAATCATGGTGGTGATGGACAAACTTAATCATGGTGGTGATGGACAAACTTACAAAGGTTGCACATTTCATTCCTGTGAAAATAACTCATAAGGCCACCAATATTGCAAAAATTTATATGAGAGAAATTGCTAGGCTACATGGTCTGCCTAAGGCAATAGTGTCAGACCGAGATCCCAAGTTCATTTCCAATTTTTGGAAGGGGTTATTTAAAGTGTTTGGGATCAATTTGAATTTYAGTACAGCATATCACCCAGAGTCAGATGGGYGGACAGAAAGGATTAATCGGATAATTGAGAATATGTTGAGAATGTATGTAATGGACACGCCTTCTAGGTGGGAGGACTATATCCATTTAATTGAGTTTGCTTACAATAATGGGTATCAAGAATCATTGAAGATGAGCCCATTTGAAGCATTGTATGGCAGAAAATGCAACACACCAGTAAGTTGGAATAACCCAATAGATAGAACTCTAATTGGACCAGAATTGTTAAAAGAAATGGAAAAACAGACGGTGAAGATCAGACAGAATTTGAAAGTTGCACAAGATAGGGAGAAGAGTTACGCCGATAAAAGAAGAACCCATAGAGAATTCAAAGTGGGAGAGCATGTGTTTTTAAAAGTTAAAGCCAAGAGAAGCTCGCTGAAGTTGGGAAGTTGCCCAAAGTTGGCAGCGAGATATTGTGGGCCTTTTGAGGTCTTAGAAAAGATAGGGCCAGTTGCATACATGCTAGCATTATCTATAAAATTTTGAGGTACTAAAAGGCTGCCAACAGAGGTATGTCTTTGACCTGTTGTTAGGCACTAAGTTTCAGGTAAACAAACTGTTGCTCTGTTGTTTTTATGACAGTCACACAGTCTGAATTTTCTGCCCTGGAAAAACGGCCTTTAGGCTTACGATTTGGTGTCCTTTTCGAGCTCTCTTTGCATGGGTTAAATTATAGTTTAGGCTGCCATAGTTAGCACATGCATATATCTCAAAAACATCAAATACCTTCCTAGGATCTTAATAACTCCTACAGTTGAAACTAATAAGCAAACATGACAAATGAACACATGGGTTTTTGGTCAACATGACCCTGGAAATGTTAGAAATAATCCTAACTAAACCTAACAACCGGTTAGTTATGATACGGTTGTGGGATCGTTACTTTGAGATTAATTAATGTACTATTGATGTACATATTAATTGACTTGGTTTGGTGCCTTTTCCGCCCGTCTTCTTTGTCTTCTTTATTTTGTTAATTATTCTATTTTCTTGGCTATTTTCTTGCCCTAATTTCAGCCACATTTTTATAGCCACGTCAAAGGATATTTTTAAATTATAAGCCTTGTTTTTATGAAATGGTTTAAGTAGAGTGAAGGATTAGCTTACCCTTCACCTTCATAAGGGTGGAATTTTACATGTAATGTTGTTATATGGTGTTAATTGGAGTTAAGGTGCATTAAGGGGGTTATAAGGTGTTTTCAAWCATTATAAGGGTTAAGTATTTTGTCTCAAGTCCTAGACCCGCCCGAAATTGAATAAGGGGGTCTTAGGATCTTTCTGTGCGTGTGGATTGGTTTATATTACGGTCTTAAGGAGGCCTTAGATTTTACGCATTAGGCATATTTTAAGCACTTCAAAATGGCAGGAATCGACAAAATGTTTAATATGTTGCACACACTGATTAGCAAGACTTTGTATTCTACAATTTCTATGCAAAAAGGAACACTCACTAATGTTCTTACTTGTTTTCGCATACTACACAAAAAGGTTCATCTACTTCAAACACAAACAAAGTTTTTGACTGGGCAGTTGACATCATTTAATGATGACACCGAGGGACAAGAAGACAATCTTAAGAAACAAGAAAACAAATTTCGCTTGTTGATTGTGAGTTGCAGTCTGATGAAGTCGATGTAGCCTTGATCGTTGACACGAAAAACAAAGTGGATAAATTGAAGGTTCGGCATGAGGATAAGGTTGAAAATATAGATAACTTTGTTAGACCATGGGAACAATTACAGTTTAAACAAAACAGATATGGCTTAGGATACAACAAGGTTCATGATAACCTTTTTATTCCTAATTATTGCAAACCTGTTTGCTTTGTGTGTGGAGGTTTCTTGAATGATGATCGAAAGACAGAGCTTGAGGATATTGGTAAGGAATAGGTACAGGATATTGTTGATTATCAGGATGTTGATGTTTCTATAGGTATTGCAGATGATCAGACGGATAATGAACTCATACAGTGCAAACATTGTCACCAAGTTGGCCATGTCGAGTCAAACTGTTTTGATCTTCACCCATGTGTTTATTGTGAGAAGAAAAACCATGTCTCAAAAGGTGTTGGAATCGACTAAAGATTCAGAGGAAACAGGTAAATTTTGAATGGTTAGGGACTTGGCGTTGGAGTTTGGAAGTTAAGTTATTGCAACGATCTTATCGACGAGTTTATACACAGGTACAACCATACTTGATTAGAGATATTTCTACAGTTGATGGACATGGATGTTTTTCAGGATTGGATGATAGAGGGCATGATCGAGGCCCCCTTGATGTAGTCTTCTGAGTTGAAGACCGAGTCTCCAGACTCCGTTCGAAGACTGTTTGATTATCGTTTTCCAATTTCAAGGAGGGGTATATCTCATTATCTAGACTTCTCACTTTTCAGTCAACGGGGGGGGAAATATTGATATGTCAGACTTCAAGTTTCAAAGTCTAAATTACAGAACTAACTTACAAGATTGCAATTTATGATGATTGATTATGAATTCAGGATTATAGATGATTTTTTTTATTTTTAGGATGATGGATGATCAAGGATTATTTCATGACATAATGTTTGTTTCCTGATTAGATGATGGATTTGATGATGTTAGCACATATCACTCACACAGACTCTGTGATTGGATTTAGAGCAGTACCAGCAGTTTACCTGGTTTACAACTCAGAGGTCTTTTGGGTCCAAGATTTTCATATACAGGTTTTGGATGTTGTTCGACACTTTTTTCTGTCAATGGGATTTGATAGGTTTTTTGTGTCGTTATGTGAGAGCTTCATAGTCTTCGAACTTCTCAGGGATGGTCTTTTGACCTTGCACAAGACATACGATTTTTGTGGGAAGAAAAACCATGTCTCGGAAAGATGTTGGAATCGACTAAAGATTCAGAGGAAACAGGTAAATTTTGAATGGTTAGGGACTTGGCGTTGGAGTTTGGAAGCCAAGTTATTACAACGATCTTATCAATGAGTTTATACACAAGTACAACCATACTTGATTGGAGATATTTCTATAGTTGACGAATATGAATGTTTTTCAGGATTGGATGATACAGGGCATGATCAGGGCCCACTTGATGTAGTCTTCTAAGTTGAAGATCGAGTCTCCAAACTAAGCTCGAAGACCATTTGATTACTCGGACTTCAAGTTTTGAAGTCTAACTTACAAGATTGCATTTTATGATGATTGATTATGGATTCAGGATTGCAAATGAGTTTATGATTTTAGGATGATGGATGATCAAGGATTGTTTCAGGACATAATGTTTGTTTCTTCATTGGATGATGGATTTGATTGGTCAGTTTGACCTTCACAGGATTTTTGTCGAGACAGTTTAGCACTTGGCAGTTTATGATGGATTTGGGATTTTTGATCGATATTAGATATTGGATGGATGGATAGTTTGGCATTTGATGGATTGTCTGACTTGTTTGATGGACATTTGGGTTCAGGATTTCGAGCAGTACCAACAGTTTACCTGGTTTACTACTTAGTGTTTTTTTTATGGACACAGGTTTTTATGGATAGAGGTTTTGGATGTTGTTCGACACTTTTTTGTCAACAAGATTTTTGACAATTTTTATGCTACACTCTCGTGATGAACAAATCATCCACATACAGTATGAGAATGAGTGTATCCTCACCTCGAATGATATAGTAGAGGTTAGGATCTGCCTCACTCTTCTCAAACCCCATCTGAAGCAAATAAGTGTATATCCTCGAATACCAAGCTCTTGGAGTTTGCTTCAGACCATAAAGTGCCTTTCTCAGAAGACACAAATGGGACACACTCCCCAACACCTCAAACTCATGTGGTTGCTCTGTGTACACCTCCTCCTCTATAAAGCCATTCAGAAAAGCAGTCTTTACATCCATCTGATGTATCCTTCAACCCATCTCTACTACAATGGCAATAATGCTCCGGATAGAAGTGTATCTCGCAACTAGTACGAACGTATCATCATAGTCGACTCCCTCTATCTAAGAGAATCCTCTTGCCACAAACCGGGCCTTGTGTTTCTCTATGCTGCCATCTGCAACATACTTGGTCTTATACAACCACCTAGAAGTCACAATTGACTTCCCAACAGGCCTCAGCACCACCTCCCACACATCATTGTGCATGATGGAGTCATACTCCTCCTATGTGGCCTCTCGCCAAACATATCGGTCAACTTCCTACGCAAATGTCGTGGGATTTGCATCTGTGATGCTCATCACCATAGACAAGTAGGACCCAAGCCTCTCTGGCGCTCTGCTCTCCCCCATCAACCGCTTGGGCTCTCATACATTCTCCATGGCTTCCTTCGGGGTCTCCTGAAACCATCTTGGTTTTCTCTTCCCTGGAGTAACCAACAAAGAAGTAGCATAACCCCGCCCAACAATCTCATCCACAAATCTCAATACCGTAGTCTGAGATCTTGAAGCATCTACACCCTCTGCCTAAATATCTGGCAACTGTGAACCTGAAGTTGTACTGGGTGACCCAATCACCCCTGAAACTAGTGCACTAGACACCTAAGGTCATGTCCCCTCTGAAGCATCACTATGAATCTGCGAGACCTCCTCAACTCTATCTCTCAACTTGAGTGATCTCCTAAAGGCTCTATCCTCCTCGAATCTAACATCTCTCCTCACCACCACTCTCCCATGTGTTGGTATGTAGATACAATAGGCTTTCGAGATCTTTGAGTTACCAACTAAGATCCCCTTCTCCTCTGTGGGATCTAGCTTTGTCATCTCTGARGGGACATGAGAGTATGTCAAGCACCCAAAAATACACAAGTGCTCAACATCATGCCTCCTTAGGAGTCTTCCTCCCCAAAACTCTGTGGGGACTCCAGTTCTACARATATACTGCASCACCACAAGCCTCTGCCCATAGGAATAAAGGCAATGACTGATCATGCAGCATCGATCTCGCTGCACCAACTATGGCTCTGTTCTTCCTCCCTGCAACCCYGTACTGTTGGGGGTTGTAAGGAACGRTCAGTTGAATCCTGATACCCTGCTCGGCACAGAACTCTGCAAACTCCGTGGAGGTATACTCGCCCCCATTATCTGACCGCAATACCTTGATCTTCTTTCCTGCCTGGTTCTCCATAAGAGCTCTAAACTCTTGGAACCTCTTGAAGACCTCACTCTTGGTCTTCAGGAAATAGATCCAAGTCTTCCTAGAGTGGTCATCAATGAAAGTACCATAATACTCGCAACCACTCAAGGAAACACATGACATAGGCCCACACACATCTGTGTATCAACTCAAGTACCCCAGCTGATCTGTTATCACTACTGGGAAAGACAGTCTTGGTGTATTTCCCAAGAGCACGCCCTCTGCACACCTAGTGCTCAATGTTGAACTATGGCATCATTGTCACAATCTCTCTCAGCGATCTCAGAGCTCCATGGTGCAAATGAGCCATCCTACGATGCCATAGCTCGCACAACTCACTGTTTTTGTCGTTGCTACTCGCTACCAAGGCATGCAATGGTTGAAAACGCAATCTATATAGTTTCATATCTCGTGTCCCAATCACCTTCCCAGAGGCAATATTGGACCCCTTAGGGTGTATGAGGACCTTTGTCCCTCTGAAGGACACCTCAAGACCCTATCCTGTAGGGATGAAACTGAAATAAGATTATTCTTCAGCCCAGGGACAAACAACACATCCCTGAACGATATGGGTGGCCTAGACTCCCTCTGAAATGCTACTGTGCAACGCCCCGTTGCCCTGACAATGGTGTTATCTCCAAGCATAATCTCCAACCTAATCTCAGGTTCTCTAAGATCAGTGAAATGCTCTCTCACACCTGACATATGGCTCGATGTCCCACTGTCTATATACCAAATGTTGGATGGTGACTCAACTGTCGAACAACAAACCATGAAAGCACACTCCCTCTCAAACTGAKCAATGAACTCCTCATCTATGTAGCTATTGTGCCACCCTTCTTCTTCTTCCTATTAGGACATTGTCCAGCATAGTGTCTCATCTTCYGACATGCAAAGCATTTCACTTTGCTCATGTCTATCTTCTGCTCAMCTCCTCTAGGTTGTTGTTTCTRCTTGGCCCCACCCTTGGGACCCTATCTAGTCTTCTTCTTGCCCTTTGCCAAAAGAGMAAGATCCTACTCACCATCTCCACCATGTTGCTGACTAGTAGATGTGGAGYCATGCCTTAGCTCCTCCTGCACGAAGTCATCYCGGAGCCTCTCCCAACTGGGCATAGTCTCTCTGGCCACAATGCCTTGCACAAAATTCTCCCACTGTTTGGAGAAGCCATTTAATGATGTCCTCACAAAAACCATGGGATCCACTATCTCTCCAACAGCTGCCAACTAATCACGAGTCTGTGTAAATATCAAGAGGTATGAGGTAATCGTCTCAGCCTTGATCATCCTAATGCTCCTCAACTTCTCCCGGAGCACCATCTTTCGGTTCTGATTAGGACTCTCGAAAAGTTTGCATAATGAGTCCCACATCTCATAAGAAAAATCTTTACCAGTCACATGAGGTATGATGTAGTCTTTTACCGCATCAAGAATAGTTCTCTTGGCCTTCACATTCCTCTTCCTGAACTCTGCCACAAGCAAAGGTGCAATAAGAGGTGGAGGAACCACGGGAGCACCAACAATGTCCCGTAGCTCTAGTTCCTCAAAAATCATCATAATCCTTGCTTTCCAAGGACACCAATTGCTAGCACCTGCTAACCTATCCTCCACTCTCAATCTATCCACTGACATGGCTGCCCACTGCTACCAAAACTGATGCTGATCTGAACAAAAGAAAACCCCTCAAACACACAAATCACAGGTGTGTAAATGAGGCTGCCAACTGTGTAAATAAACTGCCCACTGTCTGCTCCCTTAGGCTCTGATACCATGTAAACTTTTGAGGTACTAAAAGGCTTCCCACAGAGGTCTGTCTTTGACCTGCTGTTAGGCACTTAGTTTCAGGTAAACAAACTATTACTCGGCTGTTTTTAGAAGTCACACAGTCTGAATTTTCTGCCCTGGAAAAACTTCCTTTAGGCTTATGATTTGATGTCATTTTCGAGCTCTCTTTGCATGGGTTAAATTATAGTTTAGGCTGCCAAAGTCAGCACATGCATATATCTCAAAAACATCAAATACCCTCCTAGGATCTTAACAACTCCGACAGCTGAAAGTAATAAGCAAACACGACAAATGAACACATGGGTTTTTGGTCAACATGAACCTGGAAAAACCCCCTTAGGGAAAAACCAGTAAGAGAGAGATCATATATGGATTTCTCAAAGCAAATGTACAACAAAGGAAATGAAAAAATGGAACCTGTTACCACAGCAGTCTATCTCAGATCTGCTTTGGAGTTCATTGAAGATGGCGCCCCTTTTGGACTTGTGCGCCCCTTTCCTTTGTGCCTGCTAGTGTAGGCTTGCGCCCTCTCTTTGCTTGAGTGACTTGTTGATGAAGTGTGAMCTCATTACTTTGTGCACCCTTCCTCCACAACAAGTATGCACCTCTCTTGGTGCGCCTCTCCTCAAACAATGGCTGCGCCCTCTACCAAAACATGCCTGCTAGACTTGTGCCCCTACTACACAAGTGYGCCCTCCATCCAACAAGAGCCTAGCCTCCATGAATGCTTCTCCAAGCTAGCTTGCGCCCTCCTCAACAAGTGCGCACTAGTTCTCCTCTCYTCCTCTCCTTCACTCTATCACTCAAGTGAACAATGAATCTCTTTTCCCTTTTCCTTCCTTTGCCTCTCTTAGCCTAATCCATAAGGCTAACCTAGAAAAACAAGGGCTCAGATTCACTCTAAGCCTTTCTCCAAGATGAGTGGGTGAGATTCGATCTCACAAACCCACTGAAGTTTCCTAAGTTTGCTTTATGTTCATTAATTCACATTTAAGTGAATTAATTGTCACTTTATGACTTAAGCGACTAATTTCACTTTATGACTTAATTGAATAAAGTCAAAGTGAAATTAGAACATAAAGTAATAGCATGAGGGTCAAACATTTCCCCCTTTGTGTTTAGAAACTCACAAACACAAGGGGACCACTTCCCAAGGTACCCAAATCTCAACATTACCTGCATCCATAAGAATTCATAACGTGTTCCATGTGTCTTTATTAAAAAAGTATATACCTGCTCCTAATCATGTGATTGATTGGAATGTGATCCAGGTGGAACACGAAGGGGATTTCTGGGTGGAACCAACATGCATCCTGGACCGAAAAGTCAAAGTGCTCAGGAACAATGCCATCGGCTTGACAAAGGTTCAATGGACCTATTACGATCCTGAAGACATTACATGGGAGCACAAGGAAGCCATGCGGGAAGCATACCCGCAAATTTTTGAAAATTTGGA
>JASDQU010186685.1:12837-27166 GCA_032191745.1 Picea mariana | reverse complement strand
CTCACTCCATAAATGGAAGGCATGGAGGGTCCGACCATGGGGACTGAATCGTCAGCTCATGGTACCCCTGTGGATAGATTTCCCTGCAAAAACATGTTGATCTAAGCTCGCGTCTGACAAAATAATTCGTCAATGCAAAGCTTTGATTGTAGTGGTCAAGTCACACTCCTGGTAGTGGCGAATTGTTCTGAGTATAAATAATTAGTTTTGATATTTTTTTAAGGTTGTCAATTGGTTGAGCAGAGCTCCCTATTTTGTAATGTTTTGATGCCAGAACTATTCTCTGGTTATGTATCAAATTTGAGACTTTCATTTTAATAGAAGCCATCGTCATCTTCTTTTCATCTCTTTGTAAAAACTGTGCTAAAACACTTGGGCATGGAGGATCCAGTCAAGTTGTTGTAGCTGCATGGTGATGTATGTTTGATCATTGTGTTGTTGTGACTATGTTTTCTGGACATATTTTAGTGTTTGAAGCTTGAACTCAAGAGTGATCTCAAGTCTGATTTTTTCTTCTCCAAGCTTCTTGAAATCCGGATACCCATAGTAGTCTTGTTCACCTTCCTCACTAAGTCTTCCCTCTACTCACACTTAAACTCAACTCACTGACTGAAGTTAATGTGGCCCTCACTTCCCTGTGCATTTCGTGTCCAGTTCTGTGTTGAACATCATTCATATATTGAGTTTTGTCCATTAACCTCCACTCATATAAAACCAACATCCACCAAAAACTCTGATGGTACTGGGCTTATCCTCCCACAATCTGAGGGTGACTCTCATTGCTAAAAAAATACATATAAATACAACCATATTGTCTCAAGATAGACAAACTAACTTGATCAAAAAATCAAACAGTTGACACAATATCTCAACCACACACCAAAATAGGAGAAAACTTAGTTTAACCAATCTTCTCAAATTCCACTGACTAACAATCTCCCAAATAATAAACTAGGATGAACATTATCTCTAACATCCTTTGACTCCATTTGAGTTCCCTCTTGGATACAATCATCCCAAAGCTTCTTAGAGTTAGGAATGTTCTCCAAAACACAATTACCTTTGACAAATGATTCCCATGAAGGTAGAAATCCATTCAATACCATGTTCACTAGTTCTACATCTTCAACCTTCTTCCCAACTACTGAAAATTGATCAAAAACAGTTGTGACCTTCATAAGGTAATTGGTGATAGAGTCATATCTTTGCATCACTATGGATCTAATTTTTTTCCACGATATCATATTCATGTTTACATTCTGACTCTGGTAGAGACTAATCAGGGCATCAAACATCTCCTTAATGGTATTCTTCTCGAATAAATGATGCATCATATGATCCTTTATGACATCCAATATCATCATGTTGTCCTTCACTTCCATCTTGTTGTGAGCTACCAATTTTTGTGGATATATAGGTGGAGTCACAATGTCCTCGATAATATTCGAGAGATATTTCTCTTCTAGTAAAAGTGTAACCCTCACCTTCCATGATAAGAAATTTGTGGTACCATCCAATCTATCCTAAAAAATAAGGCTAGATATTGCCATCTCTAAGATCCATTGCACAAACTCCCAAGTCTGAAAATAAAACTACTAAACCCTTTAATTGTTGGTCTCCCTTCGCTTCAATAGATTTATTGTTGCAAATCCCTAAGAATCTACATCATAGATCTAGCTCTAGTACCATGTGAACAATCCAAACTTAAGTGACTAAATTCCTTATGATCTAAATTAAACAATTAATCGACAAATTTAATTAATGCTAAAATTAAATTCAAACCATAGCATCAATCACACAATAGTTGGAAATTAAATAGAAAAAGCATAAAATAAATTTCACACATACACAAGCAATTACTCCTTCAAAATCAACTTTTCATTCCTTTGAAAAACTTACAAGGAAGCCTCCACAAGCTTCCAAAACCAAGCAGCTATATAGTTACCAAAAATTCACCCTTTCATATGAGCTTATACGACCCACTTAAGAGGTACAATCTACTAGAAAAAACAAAAGACAATACAAAACTATTGTAAGGCCTGTTGGACATCATATACAACCTATCTGTATGATTGAATGGAACTATCTGTACAACTGTATAGATGTCCCTATGATTGTATGGATCTTCTTGTACGAATTTACAAAATTGTACGACACCTGTATGGATTGCTACGCGTTGTTGGGATTTACCTCTACTTGAATCCTTTCTCTCCCTCTCTCCCTCTCTCTCTCATCTTGCTCATTTTTTCATCTATGTGAAAAAATCTATCTTGACATATCTTTATACTTTTGGTTGAAACCAAAACCCTAATCTATTTTTTGAGTTTGCTCCTATTCTAGGTCATGCATGCATGAGATACATTTTTTTGACTTAATAACTAAATATATGACTTTCACTTTTTTTTTATACTAAAGTAAAATACAAAATAGAATTATTTTTTGAAAATATATCGAACTACTTGTCGCACACTGACACTAAACCTATGTGAAAGTTATTGTCTGATCTATAATTCTCAATGATTTGATCCCTCTTGATGCATGATAGATCTGGAGTTAACATAGATCTATGATGGTATGATACAACTCAATATATGTGAATGATTTTTATACAATGATACTACTGATATGTATACAACTCAATACATGTGAATGGTGATTTTAAATATTCAAAAAATCTTGTTGGGACATTGAAGTGATAGATTTCTTTTATGGAACTCTATACAATATTGAAGTAATATGTGTGTTTCCTGCCTTGAAGTGACAAGTTTTGTTCTTTACCTAGAAGTAATAGATTTGTTCCCTTTTCAACACATTGAAATGATAGGTACCTTCCCCACATAAAAGTGATAGGTTTCACTCCCTCTTCAAAATTGATAGGTTCATTCCCTACCCATAACTTTGTAATTGTGCAAAGTTTTGAATAGAGAAGTTGTCACCTCAATGTTTCAACAAGATTTCTTAGAGGTGCCTAAGACCAGCCATGATTGTAGATGTCATGATCATCACGTGCATTGAGTTGTATACCCATTAGTATTGTGATCATTCATGTGCGAGGTTTCGAATAGGAACCTTTCACTTTCATTCATAAAGACATATAGATGCATAATAAACATAAAATTACATTTTATTTTAAAAAAAAAATCAATTAATTTTGTATTATGTGTTTCATGATAAATTTTATTAATTACATAAATGTGTTATAATTACTTGTAATTTTGATATAACAATTTTTTTTAAAATTTTTCAAATAATTAATATTCTATTTACTCTTATGATAAATTTTATTAATTACATAAATGTGTTATAATTACTTATAATTTTGATATAACAATTTTTTTAAATTTTGCAAATAATTAATATTTTATTTATTCTTATTGTCATATCAAAATATTTATTAATTACATAATTTATCATTAATAATAATTACATAAATTTATTAATGTAATATAAATTAATTATTTATTAATTACATAAATTTGTTATTTATTTATTTATTACATTTATTTTGATGCAATATTTTTAAAAAAATTCACTAATAAATCAAGGTTATACTTGTTGAATATGTCAACTAATTTCCAAGATATTGTGGATATTGGCAGATTTCATGGCTTCTATTGTGTAGTTGTTTGTTAAACCAAATCTATTAGTTTGGTATGAGTGCATATTATGAGCGACAGTGTTGTAATTGAATGAAATTGTTTTTTATTCATGTAAGCCCATAGAGGCGAAGGTTGAAGGGAGGCTGGGTCGAGTGGTTGTATGTATCATTGGAACCCTGAGTTTAGTGGATGTTGTAAACTTATCCCTTGAACAATAAGAGAATATCGATTATCATTGCCTCGTGGAGGTTTTCCTTACAAGAAATCACAATGTCAAATTTTGTGTATGTTTGTTGTGTTTTTCATTTTGTTTGATCTTATTTTTTCTTCCGCTGCACAACAAATACTATCAGAGTGAGTGTAGCAGGTGTAGTAGATAAAACAGATCATTTCACTCCAAGAAGACAATAATTCAATGGGTTTTTGATCATTTCACTACAAGAAAGGCAATAATTCAATGGGTTTTAGTACCCTGGTGCTCCCTAAGCGGTTTTAGAGGAATGTCGACGCTCTCAAACTTATGAAACTCTTTTTTCCAGAGTTCGGCGCACCAGATACCAAGCAAAAGGAGCGTTGAGAAGGTTGGCGCTCCCCTTCCATGCTAGAGGAGATCCATTCCACCACCAAGGCAGCCCTAGAGGAGCGTGATTTCTGAAAGTGGCACTCCCTATTACCCTTAAGGAAACATTGACCCTTTTTTATTTGGTTGGTAGAACGGTGTGAGAAAAAGGTAGTGTTATGTCCTATTACTACATGGGGAATTTGACTTTACGGGGAATTTGACTTTAAAAATATATATCTATATATATGATTTAAAATTTTGTTTTATGGTTCAATCTTGAATCTATTTTTTATTTGAGGATTCATTTTTGAACTAGAAGATTAATTCCTCCATATTATCAAATGCTCAGTTTTATTTAGCAGTGGTGTGGGTGATTTGTAAAAATGGTTAAGATTCAAAGTGCAAAATTTGAGATCGAGAAATTCAATGGAAATAATAATTTCAAATTGTGGAAGGTCAAGATGAATGATCCTATTGTGCAATAGGGAGTGGTGAAGGCATTGCTGGGTAGTTCAAAGAAACTCATATCTATGCCAGATGAAGAGTGGGAAGACATTGATGTGAGATCACTTAGTGTTATTTGTTTGTGTTTGGTCGACGATGTTTTGTTTAACATTGTTGCAGAGAAAACGAAAGCAAGGTTGTGGACAAAGTTGGAAAGCCTATACATGACAAAATCCTTGATGAACAAGAACTTTTAAAAAGGTAGTTGTACATTTTGCACATGAAATAAGATACGAAAATAACTAACCACTTAGATACCTTTAATACTCTTTTATGTTAGTTGACTAGCATGGGAATAAAATTTGAATCTAAAGATAAAGAAATTACACTACTTTGTTCTCTTCTCGCGTCATGGGATCACTTTGTTACCTCTGTCAGTTTTAGTTCATCAGAAGCTATTGAATTTGATGATATTGTTGGAGCTCTATTGTTTGAGGAAACAAGGAAGAAATCAATTCTAGAAACCTATACATCAGAAGGGATGGTGGCTAGAGGACGATCTAAAGAAAGAGGGAAGAATCGGAGAGGTACTTCTCGTTCAAAGTCCAAAGGCAAGAAGAGTAAGATTAAGTGTTGGTATTGTGGAAAATCTAGGCACATGAAGAAGGATTTATGGAAACGACAATAGGCCTCCAAAGAAGACTCTACAAAAGAAACAAAGGAAGAAAATGCAACCGAAACAAGTTCAACTTCAAGTTTAGGTATGATTGATGAGGTCTTTTCAATTAGTAATGTTTCACATCATGATCAACATTGGTTATTAGATTCTGGTGCATTCAATCACATGTGTCTTCATAGACACTGGTTCGTTTCTTACCAGTGTATAGTTGATAGAGTGGTTTATGTGGGAAATGATATTTCCTGTAAAATTGTTGGAATTGGTAGAGTCCAAATTAAAATGTATGATGGTTATGTAAAGACATTAACTAATGTGATACATGTACCTAATCTGAGAAAGAACCTAATATCTTTGGGAGTCCTAGATTCTGGAGGATACAAGTGTACAATTCAAGGTGGAGTTATACAATTCAAGGTGGAGTTATGAAGGTCTACAAAGGCATCTTACTTGTCATGAAGGCTAAAAAAATCGAGAATCTTTATCATCTTGAAGGAATAACTGAGTCAGATCAAGCAACAATAGTATATGAGAAATCCAATGATTCTACTCGACTATGGCATCAGTGTTTGGGCCATATGAGAGAGAAAGGATTTAAGGTATTGGTAGATCGTAAGTTACTTCCTAGTTTAAAGTCTTTGAATTTAGATTTATGCAAATGTTGTATTTATGGAAAACAGAGTAGGAAGAAGTTTTACCAGAACTGAGTTGGGAACAACAACCATGGACATCCAATACACTAATTGACTCTCCAAAACTGCCTTTATCAAAACTAATCTGCCACCAAGAGAAATCCAACGATTACACCAATGGTCAATTCTTCTCTCGAATTTTTTAACTAGCCAATGTCAGTTGTTAGCTTTGTAACAATTTGGCTTAAGAAAATAGCCCAGGTACTTAAATACATTCTCTATGTGGACATAGCTAAACAAAAAAATATCTTTAAAAGGCACCATCCCCGACTCTTTCATCCCCGCCACATGGAAAGTGGATTTTTCCTCATTTATCTCTAGAACCGAAGCATGTAAAAAAGTCTTCAGGAGGCCAACAATCACCTTCCATTCTACTACACAAGATCTAGTCATGATCAACACATCATCAATGAAAAGGAGTTGTGAAAGTTTGGTAATCCTAGCAACTTTGATTCCCGTCAACAATCCGGCTTCTTTCTCCTTTTTCAGGAGGATACTCAGACCTTCCCTCACCAGTATAAAGAGTAGAGGCGACAATGGGCATCCCTGTCTTAGACCTTTGCCTCTTTGAAAAAAATCATATGGTTCACCATTAATTAGGACTGCATATGAAACAGAGGTGACACAACTCATAATCCAATTTGTAACAGATAAGCCAAAGCCCGTTTTGATCAAAATCATCCTTAGAAACTCCCAGTTGATAAAATCCTATGCTTTCTTAAGATCAAGTTTAAGAATGAGAGCATGTTTATTCTTCTTTTTTATGCTATGGAGGAATTCCTGTGACGTGCCCACAACGTCTAGGATTTGTCTGCCCTGGAGAAATCCCAATTGTTCTTCTGTTAATCCTTTTGACAGAATATGCTTCAATTTGTTTGCCAACAATTTTGCAATAATCTTATAACATAGATTACATAGTGATATAGGTCTAAAATATCCAAAAGAGGTTGGTTTATTCGCTTTTGGGATTAGTACTAAAAACGTGGCATTCAAAGATTTTATAACTTCTCCCTTTCTCCCTTATTCCTCGACCATCCCTAAGAGGTCCTCTCCAACCAACTCAAAATAATGGAGGAAAAACTCCACAATACAACCATCCGGGCCTCAGCTTTTATCCTTTGAAAAGGCCTTTAAAATGATCGATAGGTCTTCTAAAGAGCACGGTCTTTCTAACAGCCGAGCTTCTTCCCTTGAAACCATGTCAGGGTAAAGGCTTGCTAGAGAAGTCTGTTCTTCACTAATGTTGCTCGTTGTTGATCCCATATTTTTAAAAAAATTAACCGCTTCCTCTTTTAATTCCTTTTGGCCTGACACTTCCAATCCAGACTCCTGAATTTCTCAAATCTGCTTACGGTTTTTACGATCGCTTGCAAAGTGATGAAAATAATTTGTATTTTGATCCCCACTTTTTAACCAGATCGCACGGCTCCTCTGTCTCCAGGTGTCTTCCTCCGCTGCTAATATCTTCAATCTTTCTACTTCCTTATGTTTTATCATGCCTTTCAACTCTTCATTATTCAAATCTAAAAGGGAGGTTTGATACAACGACTGTAATTCCTCTTCTAGAATTCCCAGTTTTTTAGCCGAGAGGTTTTTAAAACTTTTTACCCGCCTCTTTATCACTGTTTTTAGACTTTTTAACTTCCATACCAATCTTCTCTGCATACCTGATTCCTGTAGAAACTTTGGGTCCTTCCATACTTTATTGACTAACTGAGAGAACTCTACCTCGTGAATCCAACCAAAATTTAACTTGAAAGGATAATGTTTGCGTTGGAAAATTCCATCTGGCTAAAGAAAGATTGGAGCATGATTAGAGATGAAAGGATGTGCCACCCATGCCCGATATCTAGCAAAAGTCCTTAACAGATCCGCTAAAACAAAAGTCCTGTCTAATCTCTTCAAGATACTATCCACACATTTCCTTCCATTCGTCCACATAGGCACCACCTCATACGGCATTATGTCCACTAGACCTCCTTCAACAAGCAAATCCTTTAAAAAAAAAGCCAATGGATCAGGGTGGCCACTTTCTCCCTATATTTCCCCTTCATTCAAAGTGAAGTTGAAATCACCCAAGACTATCAAATTCTTAAGAGACAAGATACCTCTATCCCACACCTTTTGCCAAAAAACTTTCCTATCACTGCATGGGCCATTAACGTTTAAAAAAGAAAGATTATCCTTTAGCTCTAGGCTGGTACATGTCACAAGTTAACCACCATAGCATATATAAGGTTTTAGATCGAACTTATCAGGATCCCAAGCAACCAACAAACCCCTTAATTTTCCAACAGAGCTTACAATAGCCGAATACCATGACGGTTTAATTTTCCTTAAAAAATATCTTGCCCTTGATTCATCCACCAAGGTCTCCTGAAAGAAGATAATGTTTGGTCGATTCAAAAGAAAAAGACGACGTACCGAGGCCAATTTTTGGGAGCCCCCCACTCCCATAATATTTAGGGACAACAAGATCATGATTTAGCACGTGCTAGGGCTTTAATTCCTCTAAGCGCCCCATGATCAGAATCAATCGAAGAGAAGATAACCAACTCCTTTATCGAACACTCAGCTCGCTTCCGAGCACTGTATTTCTTTATGGGTGATATTTCACAACCCAACCCCCTTGACCACGCAAATCCATTAGCCCTCGAAATAGGTTGTTCATCCCTAGGACCAATGGGAATTAACAAGTTAATCTCAGAAAAAACACGAGTTATAATCACTTTACCTTTGAAACTAGTCAGAGGTATCAGTTCAAGTAACTCGTGTAAAGCCAATACTAAAGAGTCTAAAATCAAACTGAAACATACGGTGATAATCAAAGTTCATAACCAAAAAAAATTGTTATAGTATTTATCACTAATAATTATTATGGTGATAAACAATAACTATCACCATTTTATATAAACATTAATGACTTTTTAAAACGAATCTATAATGGTCTTCACTATTAATACATATAAGGAATCTCTAATGGTCTTCACTATTAATACATATGTGGTGACACTTAGTAACCACCACCATTTTATTTTTGTATATGTAAAATGTTTTGATCATTTTATAAAGTGATCTAAAGACTACACCCTGAATTTTCAATAACAATCTTAACTTAATTTAAAAGTACAAGCATTTATTGTTATGATAATGTTTTAATCTATTTTAATTTTTTTGTTAATTATTCTAGTTTTACACATATATTCTCTTTTTCAAAAACAAAATCAAGACCACCATTTTATTTTTGTATATGTAAAATGTTTTGATCATTTTATAAAGTGATCTAAAGACTACACCTTGAATTTTTAATAACAATCTTAACTTAATTTAAAAGTACAAGCATTTATTGTTAGGATAATGTTTTAATCTATTTTAAATTTTTTGTTAATTATTCTAGTTTTACACATATATTCTCTTTTTCAAAAACAAAATCAAGAGTCTAATATGTTAGATTTGGTTATTTGAAACTACTCATTGTGTTGGACTTAACATAGTAAGGTTTATAACATAAGATAATAAAAGAAATTATGGAAATTTGTCCCTTGAGAAAATGGCACCTGGAAATGGGAGTACTTTCGATTGGAGTGGATATAGGGACCTCAATTTAAAATTGGAAAATGCACGCATTGGGGTATATTTATCGTGGTCCATCCCATTTGTGCCAAAATCAATTTTGGAGGAATTTAGTCAAGGTAACTACTATCTATGTCACATTATAAAACTCTATCTATGTTAAGGCTCATAATTATTAAAATGTGTCACTCTGTCTATGCAATCATGGCATTTTAAAGATTTACTTAACAATATTGTTAGTGTTGTATTGTTAATGCGAGGTTTGAAGATGGTTTTGAAATTTTTTGATGGTTTTGAAATTTTTTAAAATAGTATTTATTAAAGATAATTAAAATATAATTTTAATAATGTAAAAATGATTTTTTTTTAATATGTATTTTAATAAATTTCGAGATTTTTTATTATAAGAATTTTATTAATATTAATTTTTTTTAATATATTATATTAAATTTAATTTTTTTTATAAAAAAATTAATTTTTAATTAAATTAAATTTTATTATTTTAAATAAATCTTTAATATTCAAGCATTCAAAAAATAGTGTCTCACTTATAACTATATAAGTAGGTCATAAATTATAATGTGTTAATGAAAATTTATAATTTCCAAAATCTTAAAAATGACGCTACATTAAAATACATTATATAAAGATAATCCAATGAAGTTACACATATAATTGTTGATTTTATCTATTTACATTTGGGATGATTAAGGTAGTAGGAAGATTGTGATTATCAAATACTATTTTACAGGTAACATAAAAATATATAAAGAAAAAGAAATCACTATAAAATAAGATAAAGATTACTTTTATGATTGTTCTCGAGTCTTATGTCAATGACATGGTGAATAAGGTCATTAGAATAGAAGAGGGGTGATGTTGTATAAATGGGCGATGGTTCACTAGCTCCTCCCATGACATGTATAGTTTTATGGAAATAACCTCTAGAATTAACACATGTATTTGTATGCACAATTGATAGGATGGAGACTTATACCATTTATGCTCATACCATAATGCCTCCCTCACCACTTTGACATTGAATTTATTGAAGGGTACATGAGGGGTGGTGTTGTATAAATGGGGATGGTCCACTCCCCCTCCCATGGCGTGTATAGTTTTTATGGAAAATATATCTCAAATTAACACATACCTATGCACAATTATGAGGTGGGAATTATATGAACTCTCATACCCTAATGCCTCCCTCAGTGGTTTGAAGTGGGAGTTATAGAAGGGCATGATGGCTACCTCCCTCAGTGGTTTGAAGTGGGAGTTATAGAAGGGCATGATGACTACAGTGTGGGAAGAATTTGGATTTAAATGGAAAGTGTTGGGAACGTTTACAGAATTATTTGTATATTGAGGTTCCCCATGTAAGCTTGAGTGTTTCAAAAAGCATTACCCCTAGTAAGTTTTTGGAGCACAATATGAGTTGTTAAACTTTGGTTTAATATTTTTTTATTTTGATACAAAGTGTGAGATTCTCATATGGGAATGGACATCATTTGAAGTGGGTATGTGCTGGTCTAAGGTACACTTAGAGGATTTGGTATTCCCAATGGAAATTTAAGAGGCACTATATTTGTGGCTATGGTTTTCATTTTGTTTGTGGTACTATATTTGTTTCTAGCTTGAGTTTTGTGTGTGATTGTATAATTGGTTTTTGTTTATCAATTAGGATGTTATCACACTACCACCGTTGGAGCAACTACTATGTACTTTTCAAGATTGAGGATTTGTGGAGAGGTTTGAAGAGGTGCAACTAAAATATTGTAGAATTCCATTGAAGCATAATAAATTGGATAGATAAATGGAATAAGTTGAAGGATAAGTTACCTAGTTACAGATAGAGGGATAATGTTTTGCAATACAAGTGTGTAATGGACTCTGCTAAGCACATCTTATCTGAAATTCTTGAATGGAAAATGGAGGTAGATACATTCATGAAAATCCATCGAAACAAGCCTAAAGAACTCAATCTCTAGGTATCATCTATGCAACATATGATATGAACAATTATCATTTGTTTGGGCATTCCTTTTGAAGTCATTTCCCCTCCATCTATGAATTCAATCTTATGTTAGAGCTTATATTTCAGTGGTCACTCATTGACCTTGGATTTTAAAAAGGGCATGTGGAATCCTCATTTCCTAGAACTGGAACATGGTGTAATAGAGTGTTGGCTTTTTATATTCTGTGTAGTGAAATTCGAAGGTTGAAGTGATCAACCAAGAAAATTCGAAGTGGAAGTGATCGACCACAAGCTGAGAGGTCAGTTGAAGAGGTCATTAGGATGTCGTGTGGAAACTGATTGAATACCAAATGGAGGTCAACTGGTAGTTGACTGGTAATCCGACTAGTAGTCAACTGTAACAAAATCCCAAGATTCGTGGGATTTGTAACCAACGATATGCATGCATATATAACCCGTTTTTGGTGCCATTATTTAGGTTTTTTCCTATTGTAAAGACTATAAATAAGGCATGTTGTATTCATATTATTTTAATCAATCATTGATCAATCCATTCTAGGTTGATGGTCATGTAGATGTAAGCCAAATTTGGCTACATGGTTGTTCTTGTGTAAAGAAAGAGGGTATGATGATGATTGTATCTTAGGTGTAGACCAAGGTTAGTCAAGTAACCCTTTATTATGAATGAATAAGAGAAYATGAGAGAAATATGCTCAAGGAATATTGGTTTTCATGTTTGGGTAAAATCTTTGTGTATTGTGTGATTGCTTTGTCATTTACTTTCTTGTTTATATCTATCTTCTTCTCTTCTATTAGGTTTAGCATGGAGGTCTATTTATGAACATGTGGTATCATATCTAAGGTTTTTATATATTGGATCTAAGTTAAACCCTAGGTTAGTAAGATTTTTACGTTAGATATCCTTAAAGTTGCGCTTGAAAGAATTGTTGATATTATTGTAGCTTCGGGAGGTATGAACCTATATTATGACCTTTGACAAGATTAAAATGTTCCAGAAGGAAGCAAAGAAATGAAGGAAACCCTAGACAAGATGTAGGCTGTAGAAATATAATTAATATGAATTAATTAGTACCGAGAAGGAGAAGTCGGCCCAAGCAAGTCTTCTAGAATTACTATAAATATAGGGCGCTAGTCTCTCATTATACACACTTCTCATAATTGCAAAGAGTTGTTTCTGTGCACTGCAGTCTAGCAGTTTTGTGCGCAAGTCCTGGAGAAGGTGTTGCGCCAGTTTTTGGATGGGACTATCTGATCAGCTTGGTTACTTCTTGCTTAGTGCATTAGCCTCTCTTGGCTATTGGATTGCTACCAGGATTCTTTTCTCTTTCAAGGTCAAGGTGCTCGAAGGGTGGATTCGGCCTATGGTTGGATGACAAGGGTATTGTTAATGGTAAAATGAGCACACTCTTTCATATTCTAACAGGTTATGGGCCCACACCTCCTTCATTCAGTCTAAATTCTAGAAGGAAGCATAGCCGCTAGGATATTGAGCTCGCTGAGGAATTTCCACTAGGGTTACTAGGAGGAGCAACTTCCAAAGAAAATGTCGCTGGGGTTACTAGCAGAAGTAGTTGCAGAAACCCTACTATTACATTCAACACCTTGTGATGGAGAATCTCGCTCAAAAAGAAGATATTCAGATGCACCCTAACTTAGCGCACCTTTTGGCTCTCTCAGAAGACATAAACGATGAAGTTGAAGTTTTGGATCAAGGCATGACCAATTACCAGTCAACCGAAGAAATGAGTGAAACGATCAGTCTTTTACACTACTCAGCACTTACTGGAACGATTGAAGATGACATGTGGATAATCTATAGTGGAGCTTCTAGGCACATGATGGGAGATCAAGCCAGACTCTCGAATCTAAATGAGAAGAAGACCTCGTACAAGGTAGAGCTTGGAGACAAAAACACTTACCCCGTGGAAGGATTTGGACAAGCCTCCATCAAAATGAAAATAGGTAACTATGTTCACTTAAGCAATGTTTTATATGTACCTGGTTTATAAAAGAATCTTATATCGATATCTTGCCTAGAAGACAAGGGAAACAGAATAGCCTTCGTGGATGGAAAAGTGTTATCATGGCATAAAGACTCTAGCATAGAGAATGCTAGGGTTATTGGAAGTCGTGAAGGAAATCTATATAGACTACTAGAACAAAATGAAGAATATCTTGTACACAACGAAGTCAACCCCAATGAGCTTTGGCACAGAAGGTATGCTCACATTAACTATCAAGCATTACCCTTTCTCAAAAGGATGGTTGAAAGAATACCAGAGTTGCAGTCTACACATGAAGGAATCTGCAAAGGATGTGCTCTTGGGAAGAATATCAAGAAACCATTCCCAAGCAGCAACAATAGATCTAAGGAGATTCTAGATCTGATACACTCAGATGTTTGCGGTCCGATGCCAGTAAAATCTCTAGGAGGATCTTCTTACTACATAATCTTCATAGATGACTATTCAAGAAAGACTTGGTTATATCTACTCAAGACAAAAGATGAAGTATTCAACAAGTTTCAAGAGTTCAAAACAGAAATAGAAAATATCACAAATAAGAAGATCAAGACGCTAAGAACTGATAATGGTGGAGAATACACATCAAAGGAATTCGTTACATTCTACAAATTGACAGGGATTAGGAGGGAGCTGATTGTTCCTCATAATCCTCAACAAAATGGTGTAGCAGAAAGAAAGAACAGATCCATTGAAGAAACCATAAAATCCTTACTAAATGATCAAGGTCTATCCATGTTCTTATGGGGAGAAGCAGCAATGACAA